>JAVQJF010014751.1:0-50697 GCA_036023855.1 Gadopsis marmoratus | reverse complement strand
CCCTTCTACCCCCTACCTTCCCCTTCCTCCAGAAAATGAAAGAGGAGGAGGAAAATGTGATGAAGAGAAAGGAAGAAAAAGAAAAGATTGAGGAAGAGAGGGAAGATGAAGAAGTGAACCTATCTACCTTCCTACCCCTCCTCCCTCCTCCCCCCTACCAACCTTCCTCCTACTCCCCCCCACTACTCGCTACCTACCCCCTGCCCCCTCCTACCCCCTACCTGCCTTCCTGGTCCAAAACAAACCCTATGTCTCTTTTACTTTATTAAACTATATATTAACTATATAAACTGAATGAAATTTCCAGTTATTTGTTCTTTTCACAATTTTACCCATCATAACCCTCACCATATCAAATATTTCATAATTTAATTTGGGCCAACATATGTGCCTTGTTTACTAGATTTGAAAAGAGATTTTTCCTAATGTAATGAATCTAATATTTCTCAGTTGTGGGTATGGAATTACCAATTATGTATGGGCCCTGACTTGACACGAAACACTGTCATTTAGACCGTGACAAGTAAACTAAGGCAATAAAGTTAAAGAAAAAGTAGAACATGAAATAAATTAAAATACACAATTAAAGATGAAAATAGAGTTAAATAAAGGCGTGACTAAAAACTAGATAAAATAAGAAACATTTAAAATAAATGGACTAAGATTTAACAAATACTTATGTAAAAATAGGTGAAATATAAAAAGTAATGCCTATAAAATTGTTTTAATCAAAAGCCAGGCTGAAGAGGTAGGTTTTAAATTTACGTTTAAAAATGTCAACACTTCCAGCTGCCCTGAGATCCTCTGGCAGACTGTTCCAGCGGTTCGGAGCATAAAAGCTAAAAGCTGCCTCCCCAAAGGTTGTAGTCCTGCACTTTGGAACAACTAGCAGACTCGTGCCAGAGGACCTGAGGTGCTGTACTGGTTCATACACCATGATTTAATATCATTTATGACCAATGTGATATTTCTTAGGCCAAATAGAAATGTTTGTTAATGAAAATGTTTTGTTAATGTGAATGTGTGAGAGAGAGAGTGTGAATATGTGATTTATTACGTTTCATAAACCTTGCTTTTGGCATAGTCACTACTTTAATAAATGTACTGGTATAGTACTGTAAATGTAAGTTAAGGTGTGTTGCTGTTAACCAGTTACAACTTGTGGCGTTGCAGTCTTAAAATATGTTGAAAAGTTCTTAAAAGGTATGGAATTTAACTTCAGGATCCCTGCATATACCCTGTATATGTAGTAGAGTCAAAGGTACAATATTTTTCTCTTAGATGCAGTACAGTAGAAGTATAAAGTAAATAGTATATATAATAGAAAATAGTCACTCAGTGAGACCGATTGAAACAAGTATCCACTATCGATGCAACAGCAGGGCCCAAATTACTCTGACTTTTGGTCTTTAGTATGGTTTTAAATATTAAATATTGGTTTATATCTACACCAATCAGTCATAACATGACAGCATGGGCACCCTGACCATTATGTGGCTACGCAGCCCCATATGCAACAAACTGCGATGCTCTGTGTGTTCTGACACCTTTCTATCAGAACCAGCGTTAACTTTTTCAGCAGTTTGAGCTACAGCAGCTCTACTGTTGGATCTGACCTCACGGGCCCATCCTTCGCTCCCCACGCGCATCAGTGAGCCTTTGCTGCCCATGACCCTGTCGCCGGTTCAGCGGTTCTCCTTCCTTGGACCACTTTTGGTAGGTTCTGACCACTGCAGCCCGGAAACACCCCACAACAGCTGCAGTGTTGGAGATGCTCTGACCCAGTCGTCCAGCCAGCACATGTGGCCGATGTCAAAGTCGCTCACATCTTTACGCTTCCCCATTTTTCCTGATTCAGCACATCAACTTGGAAGACAAAATGTTCACTTGCTGCCTAATATAATTATAATGGAATCATCTGTAGGATTTTTACAGTCTGACCTTGCTTACAGATGTTGGCAAAGGAGGTAAGCAAATAATGCAACTTCATTTTTAATAGATAAATAAGGTAAAATGATTGTGGCATTCCTTGTGGTTTTCAACAGATGAGTCATGAAGCCAAAACAGTAATATTGTAAAGAGAAATAGACAATTACAAAATGTGAAGACCTCAACTGACAGAAGACTGAGAACGGGGGCTTAAACTGCATAAATATGGAAAAATTGGCAAAGTGAGGACAACATTTAAAGTCCCCCTCCACTCAAAAAAGAGAGACAAATTATTATTTGAAACAAGGTATTTTTATGTGTTTTAAAATGTCTGGTGGGGATGCATTTAACAGGGATGCTTAATCGCCAAAGACAAATAGAGGGAGGCAGGTAAATGCCCATTCATGAACCAGAAACTTTCTATTCTCATTGGATCTTACTAAACAAAAAAAACTATAGGTATAATTTGATGATTGAATCAGTCATATTAGTTAATTAAAATATGTAAACAATTCTTTAAAAGCGGAAACTGCCCTTATTAGCGTTGTCGTTTTTTGTTTTGTTTTTCGCAATAACTGCTACGACGAACATGACAGAAATCATTTGTTTTGACATGTTTACATTTTTGTTTGTAACGCCCTGGGCAAATGCACCTATAATCAATAGACTTCATTATAAATAAGATATTACGGAACAATCTTTTATTATTTTTATTATTATTATTATTAGATTGCGTGTGTTTTCTGCCAACTCCACCAACCTGATGTCCAGTTTCATCTGTAAATTTGGATGAGGTGATCCTCCTGGTTGGTGCGGAGACCACAATCACATTAAATGTGGTCCACAGCAGATTATTCACTGCCTCCTTCACAACACACGCAGCTGCGCCTGAAAGCTCTAGAAGCGTCTAGTACGCTGCAACTGCGTCAGTATTGTCATTCCCGTCCTCTCATACGCAAGAATATCCGGAGTATAGTCCACAAGCTACAGGCGCTTGCATTGGTTGTTTGTGGGGCAGCATTCCTTCTTTTTGCAGGCGTTAGCCATTATTTTCACCCGACTGTTTTATCTGCGAAAAGGTCGTTCACTTCACGCCGAGACATGTAAGTTGTGGAGAGGTAACGAGATGGTACAGCGGGGCGTAAAGTGCGATAGTACAACCTGCTTAGCTAGTTAGCTAACGTTAGCCGTGTGACAACATGCTTTTTCAAAGGCGGGAGGTTGGCCTAGCCTCGGCGAACTGTGAGTTAACGGTAACTTGCTCCCTAGCTGGAGCCGTTTAAACTGGGTAAATAACACAATGTACCGTCGCGGTTGTTATAGCAGGCCCGGTGTCCCAGCATTAGCTGGAAACGCGGTTAATTTTGCCCATTGGTTCGGGTCAGGCGCACCGCATGGCTCAACTAACGTAGTGGCTAACGTCGGCGTTGTTAGCTTGGCTAGCAGTGTTCAGTGGACGCCTCCGTGTAGAAGGCTACCATTAGATTAGCATCAGCTCTGTGCCAGGAGTCATCGTTTCAGCATTTTAAAGAACATTTGAGACCGGCATATTAAGTGCAAAACCAAGCCAATCAAAAGGTAGTGGCTTGATCGCAAACTTTAAAACGTTTAACCATTTGTATTTAATGCTAGCTTCCATGCACTGACTGCCGTGGTTGGTCCACGATCATTTGTAAGAGGATTTGGATAACGAGGCCATCGGTTCAATGCCAGGGGGAATATAACTTTGGTATCATTAAATATCGAGATGGAGAAATCGCTACCACTCTTGTAGCTTACATAAACATCAATAAATAGAGGTCAGTGAGTCCTTATTTATTAGTTTTAACAGCTGCCTGATTTAATACGTTTTTATTTATTTCCAATGGGATTAAAAAATTATTCTTCCACGTTCTTCTGTCATATCTTGTAACGACACCTATAAAGTTTAGACAGATCTCTGGTCTTACCATATTAATGGTTAGCACTAATTGGATTGAGCATCACTAATTATTTGATGGTCACCCAGGTCTTAAAAAAACCGAATTAAGCATGATTATAACGTCTGCAGCTAGAAGGTAAAAATATTACAATATTATCAAAGATGTTGAAACCTGAGCTCAATCCATCCAAAACATCTTTCACTTTTGGTGCTTCTTGATACTGGAGCCCACTGTGTAACTGGATGCTTTGCGGAAACCCGATATACAGGCATTTTGATGAAGGGCTGTTGTGCCTTACCCACCTGTCACCAACACTGGTGACCTGTATTATGTGTTTTTTATGCAAGTGGTTGGTCCGATAAGCTTCACTGTTACACAGCACACAGGAAAGGTTTAAAATGTTCATTGTTTTTATTTTTAACCAGACCCTAACATTTTGTTTTTAAGGTTCCAAGAGCTGTACTTTGGGCACGGTGAATTACAACTGGCTACTCGCTTTGTCTAGAAAAATATTTACGTCTGTGGTTCTGTAACGGACATGTTTTGATGTTGTCCATTTCTTCACAGGCATCCAGCAACTGCCAAGTGGTACGACAGGAGGGATGCCGTTTTTATAGAGTTCTGTGTAGCAGACAGCAAAGACGTTGAAATCAATTTTGATAAAGCAAAGTGTGGCTTCAGGTACGTTTGCCTCATGTTGAATTGAATTCCTTACTGTCTATTTTTGGTAAGTAGCTTGTTTGTTGTTGTATTCTTCACAGAAATGAGTTACGTGTCATTTTAATTTTCTCCTACAGCTGTCTTGGAGGAACTGACAATGTCAAGCATGAGAATGAAATAGACCTTTTTGAAGCCATTGATGAAAATGTAAGTTACACTGAATGTCTGAATCTTTGCTTTGATTAATAGCACATTTAGACTCTATTGCAGATGAAATTGTATAAAATTCAGACTGAAATTGACCACTTTTTTGTTTTTAAACATTATCTTGTTTTCTGTCTTATTCAATGCAGCAATCCAAACATAAACGCACAGATCGCTCAGTGTTGTGCTATTTACGAAAAGCACAGCCAGGGAAGGCATGGCCGAGGCTAACAAAAGAGAAGGCTAAGGTCAGTAAAAAACAGTAATTAAATGTACATTTGTAATACTAACAGTATGATACAGTTAAGTGCTGGACAACATTATAATGTCATAAATGAGATTGTTTAAACGCATCAAATCAATATAATGACATGCGTGGATGTTGTGTTTTGACAGCTGAGTTGGCTCAGTGTCGACTTCAACAACTGGAAAGACTGGGAGGATGACTCGGATGAGGATATGAGCAACTTCGATCAATTCTCAAATGTAAGAAAATGTGATCAGTATGGGTGAAGTCATTCATAATTGCCCGAAGACGTCAATGTTTGACATCATTTAGAGCTTTTCCCAAATTACTGTATCAACTTTTAATACTGTCAATCAAAGAAACAAACAGGCCCACACATGGTATTGAAAGAATATTATGGAACATATTAATGTCTGATTTTTTTTTAATAGTCAGTCATTAATATGTTCCATAATATTCTTTGACTGACGCATCAACCAAACTCATACTGAAAAATATTCAAAAGAAATTACGATGTACTTAAGGAGAATAAATGATGTGGTTTTGGCTTAATATTACAGATGATGAACAACATGGGAGGAGAGGGTGCAGATGATGTAAGAATCCTTTTTTTCCTGTCATTTCTAAGCATTAAGATTATTTTTGCTAATAAAATCTGATCATAAAGCAGATGTTCATCAGTGTCAGTAATGCTGTCATCTTAATTGAAGTGAACCCTCTTTAACTGTTAAATCATGTGTAACATTTTTCAACTTTATCTCCTTTGTTTTGTCTATTTAGGATGAGTCTGCAGATAGCGATGATGAGAGTAAGTTACAACTGTATACTGCCGATTTTATTTTTTATTTTTTTTATCATGAGTTTGTTGTGGTGTGAGGTTTAATGTTATTTCTGTTTCACGTCACTTTTAGAAATGCCGGATTTGGAGTAGAAGACTAACACTCTGGAAAGAATGGAAGAACAGAGGGCAAGAAGAATCATAAAAAAATGTATATCTTGATATTGAAGGCAGTGACAAACAACTGTACATATGAGTCAGTAGCCATATTTAAATCCATAGCCTCAGCTCCAAACTCTTGACCGATCAGTCCACTGAAGGTTGATATGCATGGTATTGTACAGAGCAGCTATGTCCACTTCCATTTGCTGTACTGCACCTTTTTGGTATCTTGTTTTACTGTTTAAATATTACAAGTAAGCACACATTATTTGTTGGAAAAGCTGTATCGTTGTCCTCAACTGAGCAATACGTGTTAAAAGATTTACAATTTGTTTTCAAAAGAATTGTGGTTTAAAAAGATTAGGCCCCACCCATTCCCAATGTTGTGGTTTTAAGTTAGTCGACTAGTGTAGTTTATCTCCTGATTTAAGAAGACACTAGCTATATCCATCAGAAGAATTAGATTTATTTACTGATTGGGTTCCTCTAAAGCCTTCCATGTGCTGTGAATTCAATATTTGGGAAACCAGTCTTTGTTTCTGTGGCTTAAACTTCCAGCTTATATGTTTCCCTTCACTTCTTGTTTAATGTTTGTAAAATTGGAATAATATGAAACCATTGCAGAACTATTCGCAGCTTCCCAGTTCATCAGCTACTTCGGTAATCTGAATGAATTCCACACATTTAATATCTTAACAGCTATTTTTCTCCATACTCGCCTAACATGCACACTTATGTTAGACTGCAGAAGCAAGGTGATGTATTGCATCTGATAATGAGGTATGAAGCTTGGTTGGGCCTCAGCATTGGTTTGTTGCTATTCTCCGGGTTCTTTCCATTTGTCCATCTAGAATGATCCTCCCTTGTTGGAGTGTCGGGACGTTAGGCGCCGTGTAATGACCAAATTATATTTGCACTGTCAATAAAATGTAAGGGGAGATGGTGTTGAATTACAGTGGAAATTCTTTTTTTATTGTCTACATCTTTCTAATAAACTTCAAGAATCATTTTAAATGCCTTTTTCTTAAATGCTGTTTTTCTTTTCTTTTCCTCATAATGCAAAGTGCCTTTTTTCTAAATAGTCTTGCTTAGTGGGTTTAACCCCTAAATATCATTGGAAAAAGGATAATTTTGGGTAGAATACATCATTATTTGTGTAGTTGTGGGAGGAAGTTAGGTTTCTAACCTGGTTACAGATGCAATTTCTGTACTGAAATGTATTTTAACTAACTATTGAGACCATTGCAGCAGCCTATAGTCATGATGATTTACCAGATTCTCTTGAAATGTTTGAGAAAATTCACAACCAACAGATTGGTCACCTTTAATCAGAATCAGAAATACCTATTGATCCCCGGCAGGAAATTGGGCTTGTTACAGTTGTTCCCATTCAAGAATAGAAACATACATAAACATAGAGAGATTATAACAAATAGACTAAGAAAAATAACTAAAAATATATGCATTCTACTACAGTATAAACGATACAGAAAGGAAAATAGATAGTAAAGATATTAGCCAACAGTAAATAATCCTGAGAAATTTTTATCTGACTGTAAATACATTCAGAGAGCATCACTGGACTGTAGAGGGATTGCTTGGTGTGACATATTCATATTAAATTGTTTTTAATACGCAATACTGCTCCTTTTATGTTGCCCAAAGTCCAGAGCAGTTTTTAAACAATTGTATTCAATATACGTAATCCCTTGCTGCCGTATCCGGCGCTAGGACCCAGACACCTCCCGGCTGCTCGGCCCACAATATTAGCATACTTCTTTTCAGGCCTGATTTCCTCACTGTCATTTCCGATAAGATGGCTGTACTATGCAATACTAATTTCCTGTTCTCACCGTGAAGCACATTAAAATAAAAGCGTAGATTTGACAGTCAGTTTTGTACCTGCAAGAGGATGGTTTGCATTATCATCAGATAGGTTAAGGTAGCGGTCTCTTAGATTTTTTTATTAAAACGCGCAGGGGTCAACAGGGTCAAACAACAAATGCATAAATTACGGTGTTTTTTTTTTTACTTTTTAAATTAATTTTAAAAAGTACACCAAATATAGACTTGAACTTAGTTGACTAGTTATGAACTCATATCAGCATTAACTTGGCCATTAACCACTTTACTTTGTTAGTGTTTACCAGTGGTGGAAAGTAACTAAGTACATATAAGTACATTTGTGAGGTATTGTAGGCTACTTTACTTGAGCATTCCTATTTTATACTGCTAAATACGTCTACTCCTATACATTTACATTAATATAGATAAGCATAATAAAATATGATGCATTATTATAAAGTAAATTAAACCTCCCAACATTTTATATATATATATATATAAACAGGCACCACATTAAAGTGCTGCAAACATACTTATGCATAATAATAATGCAATAATGTGTAGTAATAAAACACGAGTCCTTTAACTTTTGATATTTGACTAACATTTTGCTGAGGATACTTTTACTACTATATCAAATAGTAATTATTATTATTTTAAAAACATAATAATACATGCTTATAATTATTATTATTATCGGGGGTTTTCTTGTGAAGTTCCATGGAGAACTGTAACCGGATGTGTACGTGGTCATCTTTGGGACGTTCACACGCTGCTACTCGTCGCTCCGTTCTGTGTGATCATGGCTGCACTGGACCACACCAGCCATGTTTGCTAATTTAAAACCCAAAGGTTAGAGGATAGTTGTTTATAATTTACCGCTGTGCCATCTCCGCCCTCCGCACCCGTTTAGACGAAGGTTTTAGAGGCGCCTGCGCCTTCGAAGACCAAGGACTGAAAGGTTGGATTAGCTTTAGCTGAAATATCAGCGAACTTTTGACGGCGGCAGTGTGGGAGGAAGATGCGCTGCAAAAATGATGTGTCTTGTGTGCGTGCGGCGTAAACAATGTAACTTAATCTGGCTGCTAGCTAACGTTAGCCCGTGAACAAAAGGGAGCACGCCTCCCATCTGTGAACAAGCCAGTCTTCGTGGGTTAACGTTAGTCACCATCAACAAGACCGACTGGTATCTTATCTTCATCCGCGGCGGTCTCTGTTGCTGATGGGCACCATGGACCCGAACCAGCGTGGCTGCGGTACCTGCTACCTGGCTATCGGCTAACATCACAGCTTAAGAACCAACCTCACTTGGCTCTGAGTGAACGTCAGGGATGCTATCAGTTAGCTATGTGGCTAGCGTGCGTTAGCTAGGTTCTGTTGTGATGATTTAGCTAAATAACCTTGGAGCTGGAGCGCGCAAGATTTTTTTTTATTTTTATCTATTTTTTCACGCTAAAGTCAACGGCCTGCCCCAACCGCTTGGTGACTCGGAGCTCCTGTCTTGAACATTCGCAGAGTCCGCTGTTAGCGCAGCTGACTAGCAGCGCTTTGAAGTGGATCGTTTGTTTGAGAACGCAGCTAGCGCGACTTTGGCTAACGCTCCGCGACGGCCTTGTTGGCGAAACCAGATAATCGTTGCGAGGGCTACGTTTGCGTTAACGAGGGCACGGGGCTGAAAACGGCGAGCGGCGCGGTAACAGCCGCTCGGGCCTTCTTATAGGGCGACTGTGAAATATTCTCGCTAATCCGTCCGTTGTTGGTTGGCCGAGGCCGCCGGGTCCCGGGTGCTGTTCGTGCGGCTCTTGCCTGCCTCTGGGCCGCGCGTTTACCGCGAAGGCTGGAGGAGGAGGACGCACTCGTGCTAGCAGCGCCTCATCAGCGGCAGTGATGAGCGTGTATCGTAACATCCCGACTGTCCGCTACGGCTCGCCGGGGCCTGGCATCTGCTGCTGCTGGCTGCGACATTTTGACGGTTGCTGTTGCTGTTGGAACGAAATGGTGCTGTCACAAGCGGCAGCTGCCAGCGGCCGTTTCAGATGGGACATTTCGCGGAGGGGATTGTGTGCGCGTTACACGGCGTGTTCCCAAAAAAAAAAAAAAAAAAAAAACCCACGATGCAGAGAAATGGAAAATTAATTAAATAATGCATTTGTGATGCATGTTGTGATTCGTATCACGCACGCGCGTCTCTGCCAGGTTAAGCAGTTGCATAACTTCTATACGTTTCGCTGGAGAGGAACATTTAAATTTTGGCGTACATTTGGTCTTATTTTTTTCTTTTCTTTTTCTGTATTTGTTTTTCCAGATGGAGTCAAATAACCATTTCAACTATGGCACACACTCCTCAGCAAACTCAGGACTGAAACTCTCCTCAGGGGATTCTCTTTATACTAACGGGTCCTCCATGAGTTTTCCTCAGCAGGGGAAGAGTGAGTATTTTCAGCCTTAAGCACTGTATCAGAATACAAATGAAATTAACCTTATTGTGAAAATGTGTCGGTTTATGTACTTTATAGAGCCAGACTTCACTTTCTCCCTCCACAAGACATCTTCATTCTTTCACTCGATAGTCTAAACTCTCTGTGTCAAAGTCAACGTTCGCAATCTTCTACTAATGCAAACTGTAACCTTCCTAACTTGACCTATGTTCTTGTTTCTAACAGATATGAATGGCGAAATGAATGTGAATGGCATCACTACTGTACTTGGGTCCAGTGTGCCTGCTTCCCACCCACCAACAGCTCCATACCCACACATGAGCAACCACCACCAGAGCAGCATGGGCTATGACTACTTGTGGGGAGGACACCCTCAGTATGGTCCAGCCATGGGCACCTCTCCTGGGCACGGGATGCACCAGAAGCAGCCGACACCTGGGATGGTGCAGCCTCAGTCACAGCACCACTTCCAGGGTCATGGACAGTACCAACTGAATGGGGGTATTGAAAGCTCCCACCAGCCCCCTGTGGCAGGCTCACCAAACATGCCAATTACTGGGGGTCAGTACTGGAACAGGAGTAACCCTGGCCCACAGCAGATAAGTTATAATTCCCACAGTATGTATGGGACCTACCAGAGTCAGGCACATACTGGAATTACACCCTCACAGCATCACCAGCAGCAGTCCTTACAACCGCCCTCGCATCAACCGTCACAGCAGCACCTTCACTCCCATCGTAACCCACAACACCACCACCAGCAGCACCAGCAACCACAGCATTATGGCATGATGCCTAATGGGATGCCCTACTACCAGCATCAACCCCAGCATCCGTCCTTGCCATCTGCCCAGCAGCAGCCACCACAGCAGTCTCAACCCCAAGGCCAGGCTCAGATGATGCCCCCAGCTGCCCAGAATTTTACTCCTCCACATGGCAGCCCACAGCACCACAGCTTAGGCAGAGGGGGCACGGGCAGCCCTCTCCCTGTGGGGATGTCCTCCGCATCAGTGATGTCACCGTCAACCGTGCAGGATAGTGGATCACCCAAGGGTCACAACATGGAGAGGAGCCCCCATGCCAGCAATGTGGGAATATCTACTGTCATGCAAGGTGACCACTTTTGACTTTGCACTTATTTTTTCAGTACTTATATGTTCCTCCAGATTTCAGTAAAAGTAATTACTCCAACACTTGTGCCTGTAATTGGTTAGTTTTATATTCTGATGCTAATGTTTTTCTGGCAGTTTTATTTCCTCATAAATTAATCTGTGCTCTACTTTACATTTCCTCATTTTAATGCCAGCAGTTGAGTGATACTCAAGTCATATGG
Source organism: Gadopsis marmoratus (assembly GCA_036023855.1). Taxonomy (NCBI): domain Eukaryota; kingdom Metazoa; phylum Chordata; class Actinopteri; order Centrarchiformes; family Percichthyidae; genus Gadopsis; species Gadopsis marmoratus. The sequence continues at coordinate 39,179 of JAVQJF010014751.1, read as the reverse complement.
TCTTCTTCCCCTTTAGCCATTCTTGGCATAATCATTGCAGCTGCTGATCATATTAAAATGTGGCATTCCCTGGATGCATTACAGTTTTCCATGGCATCTGTATAAAATAGTGTTGTTGGAAAAACGTTATTGTTTGGCTTCAAACAAAAAATGACATTTGAATGGCTCAGTGAAATTGTAATTACAATTTTCACTGTTTCTAGACAATACAATCAATTTAGAAAATAATTGGCAAATTAATCAATAATAAATGTTATGGTGTTAAGTTGCCACCATACTAGTTATTTCTTGCTCATGAATGTCTGGTAATGGGGCCAGTCTCACTGCCAGTTCTCAGTTGTGTGATAGTGCCAAGATTGAGCCAGCAGGTGGCACTGTCTATGTAAAACTGTCACAGAAGGTGATTTGCTAGGGATTGCTTCAATGTATACTTTTTTCTGCAAATTAGAGCATTATTTTTTTTATTGGCTATTTTATTGATTCTCCCCCTTTTCAGGTAATACGAGAGAAGCTGTCCAGGAGGTAGACACAAGCTATAATGGCATGGAAAGGACCCAGAGGCTACCCAAACCTGTGGGATCTACAAGTGATTATTGTCAGCATTCTGAACAGCCAGCAGTTCATTGTCCAGAAATGGCCTCTCCTGTCAGAGAGCCAGCCATGAATACACCTCCCCAGTCTGTATCATCTCACCTCTCTGCATCTCCTGCAGGAGTGTCAACGTCTCTAACCAAGGCCTCAACACCTCCTCGGGTCTCTGCAGCTCCTGCTCTCTCTGAGTCTCCCACGTCTGCCCCTGGGCCCCCTATAGTATCATCCCCTGATGTAGAATCTACTTCACAACAAATCTTAACACCTCCCAATGTGTCCTCTTCTTCATCTCCAGCGGCTCCTCCCAGACTTTCCTCACCACCTCGAATGATGCAAGGCCTCAGGCCTCCCACTTCTGCTCCGACTGAGATAACCCCTACTGGATCCAAACATCTGTCAGTGGGGTCCTCTTCCTCCTCCCTACCTGCATCGCCTCTTGCTTCGACTGATAATGTGTCTCAATCTGCAGGTGTTCCTTCGGTCTCTTCTCCTTCATCAGAGTCTGTGGCTCATCAAACCAAGTCGTCATTGACTCCTACAGCTTCTGGACCTTGTTCAACTGTGTCCCCTCCTGCCATAGCATCCATGTCTTCTTACTCAGTCTCTGCACCCATCTCATCTCTTCAACAGATGGTTCAAGGGTCCAAGCCACCTCTGATGACATCTTGCTTTCCCGAAACATCTGGAGCTTGGCATGAAAAGCGTGGACCCCCAAAATTAATATCTGCCTCTTCATCAGTGGGTGCAAAATCCTCATCTATTGGTGTGCCTCCACCTCTAATGTCAGAATCAGGACCTCCAACCTTAACACCACCTGGCTCTTTTTTATCAACATCTGTATCTCCCATGTCTGTGTCAAAATCTTCAGTTGGCAGTAAGCCTTGTGACCCAGCACCCACAACCCAGCGTCAGACATACACTTCTCTAGCTGCTGACTCTGACTTACCTTCCCTAGCAGCCCATGAAAGTCCTACAGTCCGACCTCTGTCTACCCTACCTCTTCTAACCACTCAAGCCTCCAGGACTACACCCGTGTCCGCCCCTCCTGCCTTGGTGTCTGTACCTCCTGCAATGGGTACGTCTTCTGCAGTGGTCCAAAGTTCTCACTCTGAGCAGCATCCTCCTAACACCGCTCTTCCTCATGTGCTAAAGCAGTTGTCTCCCAAGCCAGAGCACTATGGTCATAGTGAGGATAGGAAAGCGTTAGCTAATAAAAGAAATGGGAACCCAGAGGAACACCTCCCTCGGCTTGATTTGGGCATGAAAAGGACCACACAGAAGGTGGAAGCTACTGAGACTAATAAATCTGAAATTTGCTCACCCAAATCCCTCACTGATCTTCCTGGGAAACTCTCGCAGACCACAGTCGCTCCTGGTCAAAAGCCCAAGAATAAACAGACGGATTCTGAAAGGCACCACATGCAAAGCAGTGTCATCTGTGAGGCAGAGGATTCCATGGTGGACCAGACTCAACTCAAAAAGTCCTCACATCTCCACAGCACAAGCGTAGAACATCTGACCGATGAAGACAGCTATGATAACACTTCCCATAGTGCTTCTCTATTTGATGGCAGTTCAATATTTGACACCCCCTCTAGAATCGATGTCAGCTCTGTCTTGGAAAAGACCGGTCTTTTAGACGGCGATAGCTCATGCGGAGATGACTCCACTCACTTTGACAACAGCTTTCACCTGAGAAAGGACGCTTCTCGCTTTGACAGCACTTCCCATGCAGAAGAGGAAGCATCTACCGTGTTTGACACCACCAGAGATAGCAGCTCGTATGTGGAAGACTCCAGAGATGACACTTTGGACTCCACCATGGAAGGGGAAACGTCTGAGGCAGAAGAGACCAAGGACAGCTTCCATATCACAGGAGAGTCCATGCTGGAGTCTTCTCTGAACAACACCTCTCAGATGGAAGAGCCCTCTGTCAATTCGAGTGATGTGTCCAACTCATGCTCATTTGTGCCATATCAGCCACGTCGTCAAGGTACATTTTTAAACCTCACGATCATGGAAACTAGTATCACATGGGTTGACAAAGAATGCATTATCCTACTAAAAAAACAAATTTTCTTTGGACATTGCTTTCATTGTCACCAAATAAAGATATGTCTTTCCAATACAGATTACTCCTCTTTGTGTTTTGTATGTCATTATCCTACAGTTCTGAATTATGCTAACACTATTTAATGTTTCATCTCAGGACCTGAAGCAGAATGGGAACCCAGACAACATGATACACCAGACTCAGCTGGACGCGTTAGCATTAAGACTGCTGTTAACAATACAGTGACTCCCACAAGCTTCAAGATGAGAGATGAGAACTTCATCGCCTTCAGTACACCAGTAGAGGGCCCTGCTGTACACCCACTCCAACCAGTAACTGATCAGACTGTGTCAGCTGCTGGAGGACATCTAAAAACCCCAGGGAAACCACGCAAACCTCGAGCCCCAAAGGCAATATGGATTAAAACCCCAGGTAATCCACATTCTTATTTCAACTAAAAGTTCCTTTAAAAATGATTACAGTTTATTAAAGCATTTTTTTTTCTTTTTCCCTTTTTATTTCAAGTTCCCGAGGAGACCCAGCGAAAGCCGAGGGGTCGAATTCCTAAAGTGGAGAAGACTAAGACTGATGAAGAGGGAGGCAATAAAGAGGAGGTCCCCAAGGGCAGAAAGAGGAAGAAGTCTGTCAAGGCGGATGTTAAAGAACCATCAGATGTATGTGGAGAGGCTGGGCCGCCCACAGAAGAGGTTGATCCAATCACAGCCACAATTGAAGCTGTTCTGGCCAACGTTTCAGCTATTAGCACAGCAGTCGAGAAACCCAAGAAGGTGAAAAGGGTCAAGAAACAAGACCAAGAAGGAAACGTGGTAAAAACACCTAAGCAAGATGCCAAAAAAACTGCTGATGAAGATGAAAATGATGATGACAGCTCCACTGCGGGTAATAAAGAATACTTTTGTAAGGGGGTTTCACTTTAATTTTGCTGATACATGATATTACAGTCTAATGCTAAGCTTGGTTGTGTGAATTTTTCTGAACAGGTGAATCTAACAGACGGAGGGTTGCAACTGAGGAGCAGGTTCAGTTCCCACTGCAGCATGGGTAATTTGCTTGTGGAGTTTTGTTCATGTTATTATTATTATTATTATTATTCCATTGTTTGTTTGCCTAAAAGCCCCCAATATTACACTGTAGATCAGAATCACTGAGTGGGGTGGGGGGGGGGGGTATATATTATGCAGCAAGTGAACATTTTGTCCTCCAAGTTGATGTGTTGAGTGGATTGGGGTTCCCGGTCTGCCCGTGTGGTCCGATCCAACAGAAGAGCTACTGTAGCACAAACTCCAGAAACGTTCATGCTGGTTCTGATAGATGGGTGTATTGCAGTTTGTTGCATATGTGGCTGCGTTGCCGCAGACCAGTCATGATGTCCATGCTGTGATAATCGGTTTACGTTTCAATTTTGCATCAGGTTTTCTGCTTTGGGGTCTTGGTGTGCTGTCCATGTTCATCTTTCGGTTGATTCTAGTGAAGAAATGGGAATCAGTTTAAAAAAAAAAGAAGAAAACAAAGAGCTGGGAGATCTTGAAAATCTGTTGGTTTTTTTAGTTTTAAAATATTTCCAAATGTGGCCAGTGTTTAAATGTGTGTTGCTAGGCTCCTGTGTCTAAAATGACTGCTGTATGACAGGAGTGGTGAGTAATAATGAACTCTCTTCACCGTAGTTGGAAGAGGGAGATTCGTGTTAAGAAAATGGAGAACCGCATGAAGGGTGAAACCTGGTATTACACACCTTGTGGAAGGAGGATGAAGCAGTTCCCAGAAATAATCAAGGTAATTTTTCCTGGCTATAAAAAAAAAACGTAAAGTTCTTTTACGATACTAAAATCATAGACTTTCAAGGCAAATACAACAGATCATGTATTGATGAGGTCAAAACACTGATCACTATTTTCTTTCTCTCTTGTCTGCTCCTGAATTGACTTGCCCAGTACTTGAAGAGACACACGGACAGTGTGGTCACCAGAGAACACTTCAGCTTCAGCCCACGCATGCCTGTTGGAGATTTTTATGAAGAAAGAGAAAGTACTGAGGTCTGTATATTTGAGTACTGCTCAAGTTTATTTTTTCTATTTAAGAAGAAAGTAAAATCATTCACCATAAAGGAAACTACTGCACAGTTAAACACGTGGTGTTACAAGCATGTTAGAAATGTGTAGAAAACATTTTGGGGACTCATCCTTCTCTATAATATGTTACAGGGTATGAAGTGGGTCCTCTTGGCTAATGAGGAGGTTCCTTCGATGATCATGGCCATCACGGGCCGGCGAGGTCGACCTCCAAACCCTGATAAAGAGAAGCCACGCAGGGTTTGTGGTTTGAAGGGAGGCCTGGCCCGCCGTCCTGGTCGACCTCCCAAACCCAAGATGATTGACCTCCTTAGCAAAGTTGACGCCAAGCTTTTGAAGCGACTTGAGGCCAAGGGTGAGTGGATGTTGACTGGTTTGTAGAGGTGTTTATAGCTAGTAGTTAAGACTTGACATACAGAAGTCTAATTGTTTGTATTCCCTTTTTATAGAAGCTCTCACTGAGGAGGAAAAAGAGAAACTTGCAAAAATCAAAAAGAAAATGAAGAGAAAGGTATGTAGTTGAGACTGTGATGTTGAATTGTTACCCTGTTGACATATCATCCTGATTTTGTTGCTACTGTTTATTATTTAGGCAAGAATGAAGAGAAGGGAGGATACAAAGATTAAGAAGATGAAGGAGGCAAAAAAGAAAGCCAAGGTACAGACAAGCACTCAACACAAAATTATTTGTAAGCATTTTCCTCAGCACCACCACCTCTTCCTCACCTCCATTTCTCCATTCTTTCCTCTGAGTTCAGCTTGAGGCCAAGGATCTAGAGCTGAAGGCTGAACCAACCGACCCAGCAGCCCCACAGGTCACCCAGCCAGCATCAGGGTCTGCTGCAGAGCCCAAGAAACCTGGCCGCAGGAGGTTGGTCAAGGTTGAGGCCCCTCCACCAATACAGCAGACTGATGAGGAGAGGATAGCTCAGGGTAAGAGGGTGCTGGGTGCTCGGAGTAAAGCCAAGGCTCTGGCTAAAGCCCAGGCGGAGGCAGAGGCAGCAGCTCAGGCTGCTCTGGCAGCTAAGAGGGCAGCAGAGAGGAGAGTGCAGACCCAGAGACGTATGGAGGAGCGGAAGAGGCAGCAGTTCATTGCAGAAGAACTGAAGAAGCCCACAGAGGACATGTGTCTCACTGACCACAAAGTGAGATTTGTAATTGAAATCCTGTTTCTTTTCGTCTGCTGTATTAGCACTGTGGTTGCAGAGGATTTATTTAAGCTAATCGTGGCCTTTGATCTTTGTCTCCATCAGCCTCTGCCAGAGCTGTCGCGTATCCCTGGTGTGATTCTATCTGGCACGACGTTTGCACACTGCCTTGCTGTGGTTGAATTCCTACATGAATATGGTAGGGTGATTGGTCTCGATGTACCCAAGGACATCCCCAGCCTCGCTACCCTGCAGGAGGGCCTCTTAGGACTGGGCGACAGCCAAGGAGAAATCCAGGACCTACTGATTAAGCTTGTGGAGGCTGCACTTCATGATCCAGGCCTGCCATCATATTATCAGGTGTGTGATACAGTTTAAGCATATTCTCCATTTAATGCAATTCCTAATAATGAATGATAAACATTCTAATCTGCATTTCCTCTTCAGTCAATAAAGATCCTCGGGGAAAAGCTGGTTGAGTTAGAGTTGACTCGCAGCACAGTCTCAGAAGTACTTCGCATCTTTTTGGAATCTCACGGTTATGATACAGAAGTGTGCAACACAATGAGGACCAAAACATTTCATGCCCTGCCTCCCGACTCCAAGGCAGCTATCCTGGGTTTCCTGGTGGACGAGCTCAACGGCAGCAACATTGTGACCAGGTTAGAACAAGAACTCATTCTTTATTCTGTAGGTTACTCTTGAACCTAAAGGTTTGTTACTATCACATTTTTTTTCTTTTACTTTATTAATGTATGTCTTTTTATATTTCAGTGACATTGACAACACATTGGAAAACATGGCAACTTACAGGAAGAACAAGTGGATCATTGAGGGGAAGTTGCGCAAGTAAGATCATGGTTGCTTTGTTGTTATCAATTAGAGACAAATTCACAGATTACTTCAATTATTTTTAACTAAAGCACAAGCGATATGACATTTTGATCATGATTGTTTTCTCCCTTGCAGACTGAAGGCGGCGCTAGCGCGTCGTACAGGACGCTCGGAGGAAGAGCTGTGTTTTGAGGAGAGGAGGCGCAGTGCCAGAGTGGCAGAGGAAGAGAACCTCAGTATGGAGGAAAGCGGCCTAGCCGTGGAGAGGAGCAACCGCCGCGCACGCAAAGAAGAGCCTAAACTCAGTGATGTACGTATCTGCTGTAGTGTTTTTTTCAGTATTTGAGTTCATTCCTACATTTAATTTTTTATCTTTTCTGTTAGAGTGAGAGCCCTACCACTGCTAGCATTCCAGAGCTTGAAAGGCAGATAGATAAGCTAACCAAGGTAAGCCTGATGCTACACCGATGCAGTGCTTTACACATTTAATTAGCTTTATATTTAATATTCCTCTGCTTTTTTATCTTCACAGCGCCAAGCATTTTTCCGTAAAAAGCTGCTACAGTCGTCTCATTCCATGCGGGCCACATTGCTGGGCCAGGACCGTTACCGGCGCAGATACTTGGCACTACCTCACCTTGGAGGAATTCTGGTCGAGGGGCCAGAAGAACTGTTGAGTGAGTCTGAGAATGACTCTTAAAGAAATGTCATCGCACTCATTTTTTAAATTTACAAACCCATGGCTTCTCTATCTTCATCTGAACTTTGTTTACATTTCTATCATGCAGCATCTGGAGATGTCCTTGTAGCTGAGGTTCCTGTCACTTTCCTAAAAAAGGAGCCCAAAGTTGAGGAGTCCCCCATGCCTACCACTCCCCCTTCTACTCTACCTTCTTCTCCTTCCTCTGCTACTCCTGCCCAGGCCCAGACCTCGTCTCCAGAGGAGGACCCCCTCCCTGGCACTGCATCCCTCATGAGCAGGCCGAGAGGACGAGGGCGCCCCCGAAAAATCAAACCAGAAGTGGAGCTTCACCTACGCACAGCTAAGATTCGCCGCCGGCGTCGAAGTAGCATCAGGACTGGGGGCGAAGAAGGGCCGGGATCACCGAACAGTAGCACTCAAGACCTCACACAGGCTGCTTTCCAGAGTTGGCTCAGCAAATCCCAGGAACCTGTGACCAATGGCACATGCTCAGCAGCAGGGGACGCTCCAGAAGGTAATCGACCAGAGGAGAGTGTGAAGGAGATGGCAGAGAAACATGGACAGTGGTTCAACCTGCTCCCCAAAAAACCGTGCGACGATAACTCTCTGACGGAGCCCCAGATACCCACCTCACCCCCTAAACTCCTCCCTCAGATCCTGAGTGCTCTGCCTGCCTTTGCTGCTCCACTCATGCAGGTTTGCCACCACAATCATAACTACAAATACATTAACTTATGCTATAATAATGCAGTTTGAGTATTCTGCATGGTGTATAAACCAATAATCTCTCACCAACCCTCAGCCGGACCCACTCTTGCCTGACTTGGCTCCTGCTGACCCTGTGACCCCAGCAGCACAGGACATCCCAACTACTGTTAATGCCCCTCCAGCACCCCCCCTGCTTCTTCCAACTCCCATTCCTCCTGCCACACCTGCTCCGACAACCCCCGCCAGGCCAGGTCGCAGGCGGAGGAGAGGTAGCAGAGGCAGTAGTCCTGCCCGCAGAGGGCCAAGAGGAGCTGCAGCCAAGCGCCGTGGCCGACCACCCAACTCTGTATTCCAAGAACTTGAGCAGCAGTACTTCACACAACTGGTGGTAAAGCCAATACCAGCATGTAAGTACTATCTGGTTAAAAGGATGTTATGACTTTGAGCCAACAGTCTAAGAGATGCAATTTTTTATTTTTTTTGACTGTTGCCACATTTTAGCACTTCCTAACTGTTGACATTTAATGTATAAGAAATGTGTATATCTTGGTCATTTATTGTGTTGTTCTCAGTATCTTTCTTATTTTGAATGTGTATGTGTATCTTTTCCAGCAATGGTGCGTGGCTGGTGGTGGATCAATGGTCCGGAGGATCTGTATAGCACCTTACAGGCCCTCCATCCAAGGGGCATCAGGGAGAAAGTGCTTCATAAGCATTTGGCCAAACACATGGAGAGCTTAGCTGAGATGTGCACCAAACCTATCGACGGTGAGTGTTGTTAAATGGATCACCTCAGTTGTGTAGTGGAATTAGTCACTGAGAATTTTAAGTCTGTCAGATGAATGTTTTTGACTTGACATCATCATCGTTTTTTCATTTTGCATGTTTCTGTGTTCTCGTTACAACTGTTCGTGTTCTTTCCGGCCAGACCCTGTGTTTGAGTCGAAGGTAGAGGAGAAGGACGTGCTAATGGAGGCTCTGCAGCAGCCCTGGCAAGTGCAGGAGAAAGCAATGGAGGCTGACATCAGCGCCTTACAGTGGGTGGAGGACCTGGAGCAGCGGGTCATTGCCGCTGATCTCCATCTCAAGGTGAGAAATCACGTTGCTTCTTATGTGTCACTACTATGTAACTGATTAATCCAGTTATGTCAAAACACCCACAGCTCAAGGAAACAAAGTGAAATTAAGTGTGTATTTTTATTTTTTTTTTTAAAGTAGAATGACGAGATAAATGATGAGTGGCCTTTTAATGTGATTCTAAGAGACAAGAGCAGCACAGATCATATTGGGACTTGCATGTAGCAAAGTCTGGTTCACCCCCGTGGCCACCATGAACCACAACATCCTGGTCTGAGTCCAGCCAAATTAGCTTTTTTACATGTCACTCCCCTTTTCTTTCCTCTTACGTACTGTCATCTCTGTCTGGTCACAATAAATAAATAAAATGCCCCAAAAATACTTTATAAAATGTGCAACAAATGATAAAATACTGTAATTTTTGGTGTGTGTCATTCACATCATGAAAAGTAGCCAAAGGAGTCTAACGTACAGCAGAAACTCAAACTCGTGTATATATCTGCTTTTTTGTGTTTTCTTAAAGGCACTTCCCCAGATCGCAATGAATGACGCTGAACCTAACACAGAGACACCGATGGCAGAATTTGAGGTAACCATTTAAACATTTGATAAAACAATTCCTCACAGTTTTCTGGTCTTGTTATCTCCCTCACTCTCCCTGTGTGGACTTTGCCCCCTCTTTAAGCCCTACACAATCCCAGATCCAGACTCCACACGTGATGACCTCCAGTACTATGAACATGACGCTGACCCACAAGATGACTGGATAGTGCGAACTAAGAAAGAGTGGTCTGGCCTGCCCCGTATCGCGACACACCCGGTGGACTTGGTCGTGCTGCGGTTGGCCAACCTTGAGCGAAACATTGAAAGACGCTACCTGAAGGAGCCGCTATGGAACCCGTCCGAAGTGATGCGCCTCGCTCCTCTCACCCCTACCCCAGGAGAAGAGCACCCCATGGATGTCATCAGGTGAGACAAACGGGCTTTCTTTGGAGCGAAGAGGATGAGTTGGTTTTGTTCTATATTTTAACCGTACTGTCTTATAATTTCCGTCTGTTGCAGTCTGGAAAGTGAGATCACGTCTCGACTACGAACATGGCGACAGGCTCTGGATCGCTGTCGCAGCGCTCCCCAGGTCTGTCTGTGTTTACTTCAGCTGGAGAAGGCCATTGCTTGGGAGAGATCTGTGACTAAAGTGGTACGTAACTTTATCCCGCAAGATTGTTCTTGGTGTACTTACATTTTTGGGAGCACACTGCACAAAGCAACACAAAACAATCAACACCAAATTAATATTTGTTGTCATTTTAAAAATGGGGATGTGTTTTTTTTCTTTTTGTCTTCTTCTCTAGACTTGCCAGGTTTGCAGGAAGGGGGACAATGATGATTGCCTGTTGCTGTGTGACGGCTGTGATCGTGGTTGCCACATGTACTGCCTGAGGCCCAAAATCACCCAGGTGCCAGAGGGAGACTGGTTTTGTCCTACCTGTGTTGCCCAGGTCAGAAATCTTGACTAAGAATAAACATTAAACTGAACAAAACTTTAATGCTTTTGAATTAAGAGCATTTTGCAGCAATTGTTTCCTTCTAAGTCATTTGTTCACCGCTACATTTGTTCCTCATTAGTGTAATCTGCTTCCTTATTCACTCAATTTCTCAGGAGGAATGTGATTCACCGCGCTCATGCAAAAAGAGGACAAGGGTGAAAAAGAGAAGATATGAAGATGACAGCTCTGAAGAAGAGACAACAACACGGCGCAGTGGCGGCATGGCAACACGTTACAAGGAGACCGTGGCACCCTCATCTTCCCGTAACTCTGGAGAAGGCGGCACTGCTGCCACTAAACGCCGTCGCATGACAACCCGCAACCAGCCTGACCTCACCTTCTGCGAGTGAGTCCTGCAGAATCAATAATGCAATAATGTAAATTCTGTATTTTTTGTGTATATATACACACATATTTTTTACCTTCTATTTTTATTTTGCATGCTATTCGTATTTACTAGCATCACCTTTTCTGCTGTAACACTGCAATTTCCCCACTGAGGGACTAATAAAAGAGTCTTATCTTATTTCCTGCCAGGATCATTCTAATGGAGATGGAAGCGCATGCCGATGCCTGGCCATTCCTTGAACCTGTTAACCCACGACTTGTGCCAGGCTACCGCCGCATCATCAAGAACCCCATGGACTTCCTCACCATGAGAGAGAGACTGCTACAGGGAGGGTAAGAGCGGCTCATGTTCCATGTTTCATTACTTCTTTATTTATTTAGCTCTCATGCACAATAGGTCCTTAGTTAGTTCCTCCAGTAGCACATAATCGTCCTCTGTTGTACTTTATTTTTTTACGACTTGTAGTTTTTATTTTGAAATATAACATAAGGCACTTTAAATCGGCTCATTTCCGAGTAGAACTTCCCCAATTTCCCATTCCCACCACACTGAAGCACGGAAAGATGAGGGGTCAACCAAAGTACAAAGAGACTTTTTTTTTTTTTTTTTTTTAATGAAGAGAAAAAGAAACGAGAGAAAATACAAAACATTACTCGCACATGGAACTCAATGTCATTCTTTCACTTATACATTTAAACTAAAAAAAATCTTTGTACACCTTTTATACAGCCACAAAGCAATGGTTCAAAAGAAACAGTCAGCTCCTGCACACTGTTAACAATTATGGTGAATGTATTCAAAGTCACATTAACATCAAGCAACCTCACAGCAACATCAGGTATTTCGTACAACAACTAACAATAAGCCTGAACACACATACTGTACATACACATAGAACAACCAGCCAATCCTCGGGACCAAGTGAAATATAAACAATCAGCAAACACACCTGGGATTGGAACGGGGGGAGAAAATGTATTAAGGAAAATTCCCCTCAACTTGCCCAATAAAAATGTAAAAATAATTATCAGTGAGTAATTGGAAAAAGTAGAACTTGGAATATGCTTACAAAAACAAATTAGTCCACACAAAAGAGGTAATTGCATTATAAATATCAAAAGTACAAACTATTAAATATTTCACTGAAACCCACAAAATCTGTATATATATATATAAAAAAAGAAATCATTCATTCTCAAAATGACAAATGGGACAAAAATCCAGTACATACAAACAAAATGCAAGAAAAGAAGAAAAATTAAAATAGAATCCGAGTCGACATACCACAAAAATAATTCAAGGATCCTAAAAATATTTTTTTAAATTTAGATTACTCTGGAGTGGCAAATATACTAATTGTTAGCGTTTCTGTAAGCTTACTATTAGTCCTATTATCCACTGATAATTGTTTTAAAATTTTATTTGGTTGAGTTCAACTGGATGCACCTCAATAATACATTTGATTTCCCCCGTCCCGTTTTTGCTTATGGGTTTGTTGATCCGTAGGATTGGCTGATTGTTCTGTACTTGCATATTTATAAGAGCAATATACAATCTTATTCTGTCCTGTTGCATCCTATATGGCATTCTTTGATATGCAGCAACATTTCCTAACTCTTATCATCCAGTTCTGAAAAGGAGGTTCTTCCTGAGATTAATATGTCCTCTGGTCCTCCTAATATCATCCATGTCTCTCTGCTGTTTCCATGGCTCAGGTACTGCAACTGTGAGGAGTTTGCGGCAGACGCTCAGCTGGTCTTCAACAACTGTGTGCTGTTCAACGAAGACACGTCGGATGTGGGAATGGCTGGACACTCCATGAGGCGTTTCTTTGAGAGCCGCTGGGCGGAGTTCTACTCAAATAAGGACAAATAGGAGCCTACAACGTTCCCCCTGATGGTGGGGCAGTATACTGTTGGTGCTTTCACCATCCCAGTCACACGCTCTCCATTTCTGCTCGGACTGTCTGGAGGTTCCTCCAGCTATGTGTATTCTCTCATGTATAGGTATATATGTATAGATTTTGGCTATTTGTCTGTTATTGTTTCCTCTACCGGCCTAATCTTTTCCAGGCCCACCGCTGAACTGGCTTGAACTTGTACCCATTCCCTGTCACATAGTGAGTACATGTCTCTTTCCACTTTTCCTTCCTCCTTTCATGTCTCATCTTCACCTCAGCACCTCATCTCCCGTTTGCATTTTCCTGTCGTGTCCTTTCACAAGCTCCATGTCGTAGCGAGGCCTTTTGTCAAGCTCTGCTGTGGGGCGATGACACGGTCTCAGGCCCTGAGTGTTTCGGCTCTCAGACTCGCACTGAAGGTCAGGGACTGATCACACTGTTGCAGACTAACTGCTTCATACTGGACCTGCTTAGCACCACTCGACAACAACTCTTCAGAGCTGGGGCCAGTTCTTACCTGTTCAATGGAAACGTAATGTAACGTGGTCTTATGCCTAGAAGTAATTTTTTTGCTCAATATATTTTTTATTATATATTCTATATATAAATATATATAAAGATTACAATAGCTGGGATTATTTAATAGCAATAGCTTGTAGTGAATGTGTACAGATTACCTTATAGAGATGTCTAGACGATTTATGAAAAGGCCAGTTAAATTAAAAGGAATCTGTTCTTGGACTGTCACGAGTAGACGTTGTATAACCTCCACTTAAAGTCTTGCACCCACACATACACACTTTCAACAACACACACATATGCACCTTCTGCTGCTGTGTGAAAGACACTGGTTTCTGAAACTGGAGGATTTTTTTTTTTTTTTGTGTGTCAGTCTTGGCTAAGACTCTTTATATTTCACTGTCCCTCTTGTTGAGACTAAATCGCCTAGTTACACCTGATCTGTGTTACAGACTTTTACACAACTGAATGGACGCAACTACAACACACAGTTGGCACTGAAATTTTGCTCTTGCATACTGGCCCTAAGACAAGATGGTGTTTGCAGCTTCAAAACTGCAATAGGGCAATGACGCGTGTTGAAAATTACACACTTGTCTGTAGCGTATCTAACCAGGTGACAACATCTAAAGGTGGTTATCGGTGAGGCTAAAGTCCTCCCATTTTTAAAGTCTAGAATTGCGAAGGAGCTCTGATGATGAGGTAATGGGCACATTGCGGCCTGGTTTTCTGTCTTACATTCCTTTTTATTGATTTTTGTGCTGTACAAGGGCCAATGTACGATGTTGCGTGGCATGGTCGGCGTGCTCTGAAGGCGACAGGATGACTCCACAGTCTGGGTTTTATTTAAACATGTTTCTTACACTGAATTCAAATCCGTTGATAGGAAATAAACTTTGATGTTCCTTATTACACTTAAAGGGACAGACGTTTTTTCAAAAAAGAAAAAAAACATGAAAACCAAATGTGGTGTTAAGTGAATTTTTAATAATGTACAGTTTTGGTGACTTTAAATTTGTTCCTTTATATTTTTAGGACCAATTCATCATTTTTAAGAGGAGGTATTACAATACTCTGTTGTATTAAGGTGATGTAACACGTGTGCATCTGTAGAATGTACTGTGAGTTGAATAAAAATCACATCTAGTAGAGAGTATTATGTCTTTTATCTTTGGCCTTGCATCTGAATATTTTCTCTTGTGTTCATGTTTTCTTGAACTGAAATCATGTATTTCTGTTTCCTCCCACAGTCCAAAGACATGCAGGTTAGATCATTTGGCGACTGATAGAAATAGATTTACTGCACACGACTAATAAAGTATCAGGAGCAGATCTAGTACCATTAAGAGTTATGGTAAAATTTCTTTGTATGAATGGTGTTATTGCATATAGCATCCAAAAAATCATGATCATTTTATAGCAAAGTAGTTTCTGGAGAATTTGCAGTGTGATTGCTGTGTGTTGAAAGGCTGACGCTAAACTGGATAGAATGAAGAGGAATATTTTAATATTTGTTGAAAGGCTGACGAACTGAATAGCTGGCTTGAAATGTTGAATAATACTGAAAATGTAGGAATGATTTGGGATATTATATTCCCAAGGATTGTTGAAAGGCTGATGCTAATCTGGATAGTTTCCTGGCAAACCATGAATAGCTTGGAAAGGATGAATATTATGAATGAGAAAAGTAATAGCTCACCATTCATAATTGAGCTGACTATTTTTATGTTTGAAGTTTCTATGTTGAAAAATGTAGAACTACAGTATTAAAATATGTGGCAGAATAATAAAGAATGTGTTTGTAGAGGAACATAGGTTTTGCTCTGAGAAATAGCCCTTCATTGATACAGTTAACCACATGCCAACATACCATCTAAACATGGCAGTCTAAATTATTCTTCATTCTATACTTTGTGACATGGATTCCAGTGTAATTAAGTGGTTGAAATATCTCTCATTTCAGTACTATTTGCTGATACTAGTACACTAGTACTTATAAAATCAAGATATTTTGCTCAGTGTGCTGAAAGGGTCTGTAATATTCCTTCTAATTGTTTCATTGCAATAAATGCAACCACAATACCTGAAAAGAAGCTAATGCTTTTAAAACGCCTTTGGATTTATTGGCAGATGAACATTATCCAAATAGTCTCACGTGCCCTTTACAGTCCACTTGCTTACCTCATACCTCTACTAAAACTCACTGTATATCATAAGACATGCCCACTGCCGTGTGTCACATTTAAGAGCGGGAAAAAGAGCCCTTAACGATGGTGGAAAAATGCTCAAGTATTTGGGCGTGGCTCTGCAGCTCCCTGGAGAGTCCTGTCTGAGGCACATGCTGCTGGGAACGTCCTGCCCTCACTCCCAGCTGCTCTACAGCGGTAAAGACTCACGTAAAACACACGCACTTACATTCTACACTTAAATCTACACAGCATCTAAAAACAACAAAATATGGATATACTCAGAATTAAAACAATAAAAATGTGTGTTTTGTCTTTTAGTGCATCTCTCCCTTTGCCCTCTACCACTCTCTCAAATCCCTTAGCTGGCGCTTTGTGTGTGTGTGTGTGTGTGTGTGAAATTGTGTCAGTGTCAGCACTCTGGGCAGGGGGGGCTGAAAACTCCCCACGCCAGCGGGTTCCAGGGTGCTCCCTGCCCGTCCTGCTCCACACAGTTGGGCTTAGCCCCACAAAAGGGGGGGATAACATTTTAACAGTTACCGTGGAGAGGAGGGGGTAATCCATGGCATAATGGGGCAAGCCAGCACCCCCCCCCCCCTCCACCCCACAACCAACCAACCAGTTCATTCTGGACTCGGTCTGCCAGGTTGAGGGCCCCTGATGCCTGGAGGGTCAGGAGAATCAATTGGGACTCGAACATCTCCATATGGCCTCGAACTTCATGTCAGCTGCATCTTTTCTGCTGCTAAAACTCACCTATTGTAGTAAATGAACACATTTAAAACATCCCTATTCAGATCTTGCAAAGCAGCCACGACGTACTTATTGCATCGCCAACATCGCCACGGTGAATATTCCCAGATTTTAGTCAAACAGAGGAATTCTTCACAAGGTGTGTGTTTGTCTGATATCAAAGCGTGAAAATGAAAAAGCGTTGAAAACAGATGCAGCATCACAATATGCTCCATGGCAACAGCATCATGAAAGAGTTTGTCCCCATGGTGATCAAAGAGCAGCACCTCACAAGCAGTTTGTGGAAGGAAAAACATAAAAGAAGGTTGGGAGGACATCATATTCAACACCTTCGGGTTTACTGTCAGCGTAACACAACAGGCTGTTTTACGTAATGGTTGTACCTTTAACCTTGCTCTCATTCAATACATACTATAATATTTCTTCTGCTGTTTCACAATTATGGCCAGTCCATTTCACGTCAAATCTTTCCCTCCAGGAGATGAAGAATTAGAGGACAGAAGGAACAGTCGTGTTTATCTCACATACGATGTTGCAATGCATGACCCAACAGTTTCAAAGCGGAGGATGTGCTCTGTTCTGTTGCTCTGCTCCTCTCTGCTCACTAATGGTCCCTTTCTCCTATAATTGATATGAAAATCAGGCTGAGCAGCAGTAATGGGCACCAGGTGCTCAGGACACGCCAACGCAGGACACAACAGGACAAGCCACAAACACCTCTATGTTATGTTAGTGTGATACTCGTCTATGTATGTTCTGTATATATGTCATGTTGTTAAAGGGTAAGGCTGGTGACAGTTTATATCTTTGGTGCGGTCAACAAAATCCGTGAACAGACCAAAACCAAGAATACATTAGTCTGATGTTACCACCTTGTCTATGGCACTTACTCTCCAATCCACTGATTCCTAATGAAGAAGTAAATATTTAACAAGACAGCCGTGCTTTGAGCTAAATGCTAACGTTAACATGCTCACAATTACAATGTCACTAGTATCCATGTTCATTGTAATGAGGGAACATGTCAGCCAGTGTAACAGTGTGGCTCACTCGTGTCTTTTTAAATAGATTTTGGACAATATTGGAGCTCTATGGCACAGAGGAATGACATATATCAGGCTTTGGCTGTTTGTAGGATCAATTCATTGTTGGCTTTGGTCTTTCCATGGGATTCTTTGACAATAAGAAAAATAGAGACTATCATTAGACTCATACTTTAAGGCCATTCATACTTTGGGGTTGTGGAGGCATGGTCGGCGCCTCGACCGTCGCATGGCAACGAGGGCGACGCCAATTGGGCCAAGTGGTGGCAGGTGTGTTCATCCCGGTGGAGAGACCGCAACCGCTGGGCACCTGGGAGTGGACACACCTGCCTCTCTCATCAAGACAACGAGGGAGTGAGGCTCTCCCTGAAGAGGAGCCGCTTAAAAGCAGCGGGAGAGAAGACTTCAGGGCAGACTTCAGAGATGTTGTCTTGCCCCGTTACAGGGCCTTTATCTTGCTCCAAATAGTTTGTTGTTTCGATACAATACTCTTTTGAGCTTTGAATTTAGCATTTTGTGTATTAAAACACTAGCTGACAGACAACACTTGAAGCTGACATATGCTTCTAACTGGCTTGACTTTTGAAGCAGGTCTCATGATTTTGTTCAGTCCTTTTTTCCATAAGTGCTTGTATCATTTTATGTCCTCACTGCAATGTCTCAACCAGCTGTGTATTTGGTTCATCCAGACATTGTGCAACCCTCTGAAGTGGCCACAATCACTTGAGTTTGAAGATAAGTGAAAGGTTCCTGGTAGCTTTCTGAAGATGCATTCAATTGCTCAAGGTCGGTCGAATGGGTTGGAGGAAAATCGGGAGGGTGTTATACATGCAACCCTGGAGAGACATACGCCTTGGTAGGGCCTGAGCTGTAGGGTGAGGAGAGGGTGAGGAGAGAGAGAGAAACTGAGAGAGGGGAGGCCGCTCTCATCAAAGGACCTCTCAGACTCTACAAGTTAATGAGGGACGTAGACCCCGAAGCCCTCGGACCCCGACAGCTAGACACAGGCGGACGGACAGGAAAAGAGGGACAGACGGACTTACAGAGGAAAGAAAAAACCTGAGGACAATAGTGAGTTGGAAATGACGTGGCGTGAGGTAAGAATCTTATTTTATTGCCTTAGTGTTTAAACCCTTCATGATTTCCGCTTGTAGGATCCAGAATGAAAAAAGTAACTAATTTTAACCAACATTGCTTTCGCCAAGGTGAACACGCAGCACCTGGGTTATAACAAAGTGATAATTTTGGGACAATTGATGCATTTTCTGCAATTATTTGTCAAAAATGCCTCAAGCAGAATGTGCTACAGTGTTGAAATACAGCTTACTGACATGGAGTTGACTTGTTTGTGTTAGATATAGTGATAGAATAAGTGTTGTCAATGTCTCTTTTAATGTTTTTAACGTGTCATCTTTGAAATTTGATAGCAGTAGAAAGCATGGATCCCAGCACTAGTTACTCTTTGAGTAAGATTCCAGTTTTTCAGTTTTATTTACCCCCAGAATAAAGAATAAAAGTTGTTTGGTTGATGTTTGGTGATCTAAATATAGGCCGTCTTTGTTTATGACCCCTTTCTCTGAGGAGCTGCGTAGTCGGCAGTTCTGGCGTGCCATGCTGGCAGAGCTGCTCGGCACCCTGGTATTAGTGAGCGCTGTGCTGGGTGCCTCTGTGCCAGGTCCCGGCGAGGCCCCCGTGGGACCCCTGTACCCAGCAGTGGCAGTGGGTGCGGTGATTGTTGCAATGGCCCACTGTTTTGGAGAAATAAGTGGGGCACAGGTGAATGTCTCATAGTCACACATTCATTTTAAAATATTATTTTTATTTCTCTGATTGACTTGCTGTTGGTGGTAACATAGCAGCTGTCAGTGGTGAAAGAACTACTCAGAACTTACTTGTATTGAGGTACCAATACCACAATGATTAATCGGGAAAAGAGGAAGACAGTAAAAGTTCTGCTATGTAAATCTACATTAGTATTTTTGTCTTTTGTAGTGTTTCCTTTTTTATTTAAATATTTGATGTAAATATTTGCCTCTTTGAGCCTCAAACAGTTATGTAATGCGACCATCTGAGTTTAGAGGTGGAATCACTATTTGGTGGAACTGCTAACAACCCAAAGACATCTGCAGCATGACAAGAGGCCATAACTGGACACTACCTTTTTTGTAATGACTCACAAACCAAAAAGATGGGGAACCACTGGTTTGATCTGAAACAATACATTGTATTTTATAAACTTATCATATGTTTGTTTTATGTAAAATCTTTCAAAACTAATTTGAGCTGTAAATGAAATGTTTTGGAGTGAAAGTATAAAGTCACATAAACTGGAAATACTCAAGTGAAATTACCTGAGTAAATATTCTTTGTTACTTTACACCACTGGCTGTTGTTGAGATTTGTTGACATTTAATTGTTTGTCAAATCAATATTTGTAACATGTTTTATATGTTGGCGTGTGTTTGTGCTCTCTGATCAGGTGAACCCTGCAGTGACTCTGTCTCTGTTGGCCACTCGGAGGCTGGATGTTCTCAGGGCCTTTGTTTATATCGCTGCACAGTGTTTGGGGGCCTCTTTAGGCGCCGGTGCTCTCTACCTGGCCCTGCCGCTGAAGACTACTGCAGAATACTTCGTCAACAGGGTCAGTTCTCAGATTATAAGTGGGTTACCTTTTTAAAGTTTGAGAGACAATACATGTTTTCAGAATGTTCTTGTCTTTTGGCCAACCTTTCCTGCTCCTCTTTTACCTCACTCAGGTTCCTATAGAGCTGAATGCAGCCCAGGCTCTGGGCACAGAGGTTTTGTGCACCTTCCAGATGGTCTTTACGGTGTTCTCAGTGGAGGATCAGCGGCGGAGGGAATGCCCAGAACCAGGAAACCTGGCCATTGGATTAGCACACACGGTCGGAGTGCTAATAGGGGTAAGAGCAGCTTTCACACAGACACCAGAGTTATTTTCTGTCAAACAATGGCCTCAATGTTAATTTATCTCACATCTCATCTCTCATCTCACAATCCAAGGACCCGCAGGTCAGATAAATTGGACCCATAAGTGTGAGACACTGTTTGTCCCTGGTGGCAGTTTTGTCCAGGGTATTTTCTCTGGTATCCTAAAACCTTTTGGGTCTTAACAGGGATACGGAGGCTGCTGTGCATAAAAAACCAAATGGAAATCGGAGCTAAATAACAAAATTTAAGATGAAGAACAATATAAAATGTGTATAGTACTTTAAGAGTACAGAGAGATTTCAGTTCTTCATAAAACCTCAAGTCAAAAGCAGGCAGCTAATCACCCAGCAACTATGTTGGAGACATTATGGGATATGTCTTCCCAAACAAGGTAACATTGAGGAGGCTATATGCAGAGAAAGATACCCTGCAAAAAGTTTTTGGCTTATAGCCAGCAAAAAAGATGTAGTAATTCTGTTAATCTGACCCTCTAGGGAAAGGGCAATGGTTTGTGATTATTTGGGAAATTTAACAAGTGGGATAATTGACGTACCTGCTGAGAGTTAAAGGATTTACTTATTTACAGGAATTGGGGAAAGGTGGATAATTTTCATGAAATATGATACCAAACAAATGGCTGTTTAAATATGAAATAACTGGAAAAGTGAGTCTAAACATACATGTCCCAGTTGCTGTGACAACTATTTGGTCAATGTGTTCTCATGATCTGAAAGCCAAATGAAAATTTGCATGTGTAAAGAAAAAAGAAATAGCGCTTGTTCTTGACTTGGCTTAAGTTGTATTTGTTGATTTTCTGTCAGGGGCGGTTCTCTGGTGCAAGTATGAACCCTGCACGTTCTCTGGGTCCGGCCATCATCACCGGCTTCTGGGAAAACCACTGGGTGAGAGAGGGCCTCAAAATCCAAATCTGTCTCCATGGAAACACTCGTACAGCTAATGGCGATAATATAAGCAATAACATTTATTGAATAATCTAATTCAATGAATATTTCATGTTGATTGAATTAAGTATAATGGTGGAAAGTAACTAAGTATATTCACATGTACAATTCTGAGGTACTTGTATTTGCATTTTGTGCTACTTTATACTTCTACTCTACTTAGGGGGAAACATTGTACTTTCTCCTCCATTACTTTTATCTGACAGCTGTAGTTACTATACTTACTTTTCAAATTAATATTTAAACAATAAAAAACATCTGATAAACCTTTAAAATACAACATATTTTTAAATATTAAACCAGTGGTTCGAAACCGTTTTGGCTTCTGACCTTCTACAAAAAAAGTGATGTCTAGTTGCTGATCCTTGTCACATGTTTCAGACCAAAAAGAGGTTTCTCCTCAAAACTTCTCATGTGGTTTCATTTAAATAATTTATCAATGCCCAAAACAAAGCAAAGATTAGCGAAAAGTCACAAACGTTTATATAAATTTGTGTAGCGACTTAGTTTTTTCTTCTTTCCTCTCCCATTAATCATCTCAGATTTATATTGTGCCCCTCTGGAGGGCCCCACCCCCTACACTGGGAATCACTGGACTAAGATACCTAAATGCATATAAAGTAGTTTAATCTAGGTTACACACAAATGCGTCAGTATTTAGAATCTAATAATGTCATGTACTGTATAATATCATGTCATCATTGATACTTTTACTTAAAGTGTCTGACTATTGTATTAACATGGTCTCAGTTATAAAGACCAGCTGATATTCATGTTAAGTTGGCTCTTCATCCGGGACCGTCTATACACATCTCTTAAATGTCATTATGGCCTGTTTTTCTTTTGCCCACGTTCAGGTTTATTGGATTGGACCAGTGCTCGGCGCTATACTGGCTGGCGTGTCCCATGAGTTCTTCTTTGCCCGCAGCGCCTCTCGCCAGAAGCTGGTGGCGTGTCTGACCTGTAAGGATATCGAGATTGTGGAGACGGCCAGCATGACCGGATCATCGCTCTCCACAGTGACGCAGAATGCCACGAGAGCCAAATAGGCCAACAAACAAGAAAACAACTGAGGACACATGCGTAAAAAGAGAAATATTCAAGGGCGGCTGTAGCTCAGGTGGTAGAGAAATTGAAATTTTGTCTATTCATTGTAAGATTGATAGTTTGATCCCCTGCTTTTCCTGTTTAAGTGTCCTTCAGCAAGACGAATAACAGTAATAAACTAGTAATAGTAATGTCTATCTAAAGTTTGACATTAGCTAACATTAGCCACCATAACCTACTTGTCATACCAGAATAAACAAGGCTGGAGCAGCAAAACCCCTCAGTGTATTTAGTTGAGTGAGGGTTTTCTCCAAATGTTTTGTTTGTAAGGTGTAGTAAAATAATGTCTTATTTTTTCTTTCAAAGTTAAAATGTCTATTATAATAATAATAATAATAATAATAATAATAATAATGTGGCGTGATTTGGGGTTGTTGACATAGCCGTCCAAAAGTCCCAAAGGTTTCTTTTTTTCTTGAAGCATCATGCACATGGTTTTTAATTTTCAAGAGACCTCAGTAAATGTTGGTGAGGTGACAATAAAAAGGGATGGTTGCTTTCAAGCTGTGTTCACCTGGCACATTTCAGTGAATGTCCTCCCACTGAAACACCACAAGCTCATTCTGGAGGTTCATAATGTTCTACGCATTCCGCCTAAATTAGTCTTTGCCTGTTGCTTTTTGTTGCACATGTGGAGAGAAATGACTGTGCAAGCTGTGTTGTAAAGGCGCTGAGTGTGACCTTTGAGGTCTTAGTTGACTATCATTAGTGTACGTGAAAGTGTAGCCAATATTGTGAGATTCAGTATTGTTACTTTCACATTTGCACATCATTAGAATATATAATAGGGACTCATTGAAATCCTGCTGAAAAACACCCTTATGTTCATCATTTTCAGTCGCATCCCGTGTCTGTAGATGCTTTGAAATGCTAAAGAGGTCCTTGCTGCGCATTGTGTGTTCAATGATGCTCTCAATCAGTCCGACATCTCTCTCATGTCTGTGCCTGTTAGTGTCCATCTCTTCTCCGAGGCCTCCATTTCACAATGAAATTGACCTTCATACCTCTGTAATGGCTCTACAGAAAGAACACCTTCAGTGGAAATAAGCTTTGTAATTTAAAATGGATACAATGAGTGTGTGTGTGTTTGGGGGTGCGAGAGACAATACTTTTTGCTTTCATGAAACCTTTATTGTGTGCTTTTGGTATAAGTTGCCATGTTTGTCTTGTCTTAAAATATGTTTTGCACCTAATTTAAAGGGTCAGTTCACCCAAATTCTAAAAAAGAAATGGTATTTAGCCGATGGATTTGGTTTAATCTCTGAGATATCTATATCTATATACAAAAAAGTTTTTCTTTTTTTTTGTACTTTGGATGAACTGACCCTTTAAAATCAATATTAAATATAAATAACAATATATGTCTTATACTGTATATTAATATTGATAAGTGAGGTAAAACATGTTACATTGTGCACTGTATTATCTGGATTTGACAGCAAGACATCAAAATAAAATAAAACCATATTAGCAATTAGTATTACTATAGAAGCATCATTTCAATATACGCATTTACAGTGCATACAAATTCATAAACTATTTACACACACGCACAACGTGCACAATAGCTATAACTGCCACAGTGCTGCCAGCATTTTGCATTGTGTGTGTTCTTTCTAACATGTATAAAAGGGAGTTAAAAGGGCAAGCTCAGCGTTTTGCATTCATCACCCCCCCCCCTTCCGCCTTTCCCTTACCCCACCCCTCAACAGTGATGGCTCTCGACTGGTCAGCGCGATGCCCCGGTGCTGCTCAGTAACCCCACCGTCCCCCCACATCCCTACTGCACCTCTCCACCCACGCACATACACACACAGAACTTTCAGGGCTTTACGTCATCCAGCAACACACACACAGACAAAAACACACTTTAACATAATACAAACCTTTGCCGAGCACCTCCTAGAAGCCCCTGTCGCCACAGAAGACACACTCCACTGTGTAAAACTGTTGTTGGTTCATTGCTTGTGGATCTGTGTTTTCATTTCCACTCTTTTCCCCTTTCACCATTGTTGTTTTTCTTCCTTGCACATGATGTCGCCACTACACAGCGTTGATTTTGGAGCAGTGCCAGTGACGGCCCAGAGCTCCGAGGCAAAGTCAAGTTCAAGTTCAGGTCTTAGTGTTCATAATTACAGGCGTCTGCAATGGTCGCTTCCACTAGAAAGAGTCTTTTTCTTTTCTTAAAGGGGACTGATAATCATCTGCAGTGGCTCCAATAAACAGAAGCAATAAATGTAGCTTTAGCATTTAGCTTTGCAAATTTGAGACATTGCTTTAATTTAACATGTATTTTTGTCTCTCTCCATACGTAGCCCACATGCTTGTTACAGACAATAGATTCACAGGGTCAGGCATTTCAGTGTATGGGTCAGTTCAGCGCTGTTAGTTTTGGGCACTTCCGTCCCGGCCCCAACTGCATTATATGCATGTGCGTATATGTGTGTGTGTGTGTGTGTGTGTATTTTTGTGTGTGCGTGTGTATTTGTGTATGCATGTGTGTCTTCTGTCCTTGTCCATCGGCATATGTGATTATGACAGTTATATGTCAACAGATGACATAAACACCAAAGAAAACTTTCTTCAGTCGGGTCCAGCTGCTCTTTGCTGTGGCTGTTCAGCCTAGCTTCCCCACTGCCTCTAAATATAATCTACAGTACTTCCTGTTGTCTCTTTATCCCAAATCTCTTTATGTGCCACTAACTGTCTCATGGATTTCCACTCATTCTCGCTTTATCTGTGTCTCTTCTCTGATACACTGCCTCTCTTTTGGCCTCAATCTGTTATGGGGGGGCAACAGAGGGGTTAAGTTTGTTTGATTTAGGATGTCCAGCACTGCTGCCCCCCACCATTGGCCTCACTTATGGCGTCACCTGGGGCCCCTGTGGGGGTATTATAAAGCCCCTGTCTGGCCCTCTCCCCTCCGTCAGAGAGGCTAAAAGGTCCACCGGACACTCTGTCTATCCCCGTCTCTACTTTAGAAACCCCCCTTTTAGCATTGATGCCCACCTCCTCTTGATAACTCATCCCACCTGAGATCTCCACCCACACTCCCACGTTATCTCACACCTATGTCTTTGCAACAGGTGGACAGAGGTGGCAAGCGAACGCAGCTGAGTTGACTTTGCCAACTCAGTTCACGGCTTGGTAAAGATCCGTTGAGTGGATTCGTCTGTTGACGTTCTGACAACCTGTTTTGTCTTTGAACCAACTCTCTGAGTGTCTTTGGTCAGCCGAGTTAGCTGACTACAAAAGGGAGATCCTGTTTTTTTGTTATTTTTGGCATTTGAAGAGGACCGAAAAGGCACACATTTACCTTTTCTAGACTCACCCTCATTTATTTTTAAAGAATCTTCTTCATCTGGTGGAAAGCCTCAAGTAAACAGTCACCATGTGGGAGTTCCGATCCATGAATTTTTGGCGAGCGGTCTTTGCAGAGTTCTTCGGGACCATGTTCTTTGTATTCTTTGGCATGGGCGCTGCCCTGCGCTGGTCCACCGGGCCTCACCATGTCCTTCATGTGGCCCTGTGCTTCGGGCTAGCAGCTGCCACCCTCATCCAGTCCATTGGCCACATCAGCGGCGGCCACATCAACCCTGCCGTCACCTTTGCCTACCTTGTTGGTTCACAGATGTCCCTTTTCCGCGCCATTTTCTACATGGTCGCCCAGTGCCTGGGTGCTGTAGCTGGGGCTGCTGTGCTGTATGGGGTCACACCCGGCAACATGAGAGGAAACATGGCAATGAACACGGTAAGGACCCAATATGGATGTTTCGGAAAACAAGTATCACAATGTTGTGAAAGGTGAGTTAGAGCTTTTTGGGGTAGGTTGATTTTCTCTATGGGATACATGGCGTACATTTCAGAGTTCAGGAATTTGTTGAATTTGATAAAGGAGGGTTTCAGTTCGGTTCAGTAAAGTATGGTTGATAAGTCCAACCAGGCCATCTATTGAAACCATAGTTTAAAACACCAGAAAAACCAAATGCTGTATGTATAATATTTCCAATAACTCATGTTTCTGAAATAAAGAGAAACTCATTGGTATATCATCAATGCATCTCTGATACCACAATTTCTTAAATATTGTTTTCTCCATCTGTGCATCTCCAGCTGCAGCCTGGCATCAGCCTGGGAATGGGCACCACTGTGGAGGTTTTCCTCACCCTGCAGCTTGTGGTGTGTGTCTTCGCCGTGACTGATGAGAGGAGAAACGGACGCCTGGGATCTGCTGCCCTATCCATCGGCTTCTCTGTCACCATTGGACATCTCATGGGGGTGAGACACATGATAGCATAGAAATTAAATAACAATTAAATATTTTACAACACAATACAGTAACAAGTGTCTATTGTGCTTTAGCTGTACTACACCGGTGCTGGTATGAATCCTGCTAGGTCCTTCGCCCCTGCTGTGCTCTTCAGGAACTTCATCAACCACTGGGTAAGACCTGCATTCACACTGAAGACATCAACCTCAGCAGGGATCATAAACGACTGAAATGTTGAAACTGACGTTTGCTGCCCACAGGTGTACTGGGTTGGGCCTATGATAGGAGGTGCCATGGGCGCCCTCCTGTACGATTTCATGCTGTTCCCACGCATGAGAGGTCTGTCCGAGCGCCTGGCCACACTGAAGGGCAACTGGCCCCCCGAGAACGAGACCCAACAGGACAACCGCGTGGAGCCCATCGAGCTCAAGACGCAAGCCCTATAAACCTGCCCCTGCCCCCTTTCACCGACTGGGGCATGAGGGATGAGGGACAAGGCCCTGAGCTAAGCCCACCCCACACCACCTCCACTGCCCCCCCCCCCCCATGCCTTCACACAACATCGCACAAGACTAACCCAAATACACACATCTAGACTAATGCACGATAAGATTTATTCCAGTATAAAAAAGACACTTAAACACGTTCACAACCTTCAACCTCAACACACAACAAGACTCCTCTACCCCCCAGTCCTCACTCTGTATTCTGAACTGGACATTGTGTTTTTGATAAATGGTGACCAGAGCCTGAACCAACAGCTGCCTCGTCTCCCCCCCGCCTGCCTACCTGCTTCCTCCTCACAGCCAGGCCTTCATCTGCGAGCATGGAAACCCTGAAAATAGGTTGAGAGGTTTGGGGAGGCGGGTGTTGAAATGGGGGGGGAGAACGAGGGCAGGATGAGGGTGAGGCGGGGATGTGGGTATGACATGAGAAGGGTAAGAGGGCATGGGGAAGGTCATGGTGGAGTAGAGGGGTAGCGGTTGGGGTTTGGGTAGGGTAGAGAGGGCAACACTCTGGATTTGTGGTCGTTTCAAGTTGGGTTAGACCAGTGAAGATGGGCATGCTTTTCATTATTCATCTGAATTTATCTCCATTTTAGGTTAATTTTGTTTTCTGCACTTCAGACACAAGACGTGGATGTATGATACCATTAGATTTTACCAGGGTTTCACTATTTTCAACCACTACATTTTATCCGTGGGTTTATGTTTGTGTGTGTGTGGATACTTCTGCAGTATGTGTGTGTGTGTGCGTGAGAGTGCGTGTGTGCATGTGAGTGCATCTGCCTGTGCGTACGAGTGTGTTTGCCACTGAGTTTGTATGTGTATGTGTGTTATGTGTGTGTTCAAGATTGCAGATACAGTACCTTTTAATTTAGTTTTACTTTCATTACCGCTCTCTTGTTTTGTACCATGAACTGTGTTCACTTTGTCATCAATTTTTAAAACATGATAATTTCTCCTCCCCTCACTGTGGTATTTGCTATGATAGATATTAATTTTTACATAAACCATCTGCTTTTTTGTTCTGAGCCAGCGCAATCCAAAGGAAATGTTGTATCCCAGACTTTGATATGAGGTCTGTTCACTGCAGATCGGCTGTGCAAGCTTTACGTCGAGACTCCATTTACCATTTGATCCTTACTGGGAGCAAAAGGCGTTTCAATAAACATTTAAATGATAATAAACATAAAAGCATGATACAAGGTGTGGGTCATTTTTGTTCCTTTGCATTTTGGGGAGTTGCTGGGCATGGGAGAAAATGTGAGCTGCAATAAATAATTTTGGCCAGAAGAGGGCGAAAAGAGCACATGTCAGAAACTCACATTTAACATTTTAATTAGTTGAGGGAGTGTGAATGATTTTTGGACAATAATGAATCATAAAAGACAGCAGTTCACAGTGGTAAGTGTGCTTTAAGAAAATAATCAGTTTGAGGTGTGTAGGGAGATGTAGTTAAAGGAGGGGTTGTTTGGGTAAGACAGGCTTCACCCAAAGGCGGATTATTGCTGGTGTTTGATAAGAAGATAAGGTTAAAACTGACACGTTCACTTATCTTTCACTGTCTTCTGTTCTTGTGCATCACAGCTGATAAACAACAGTATGACTCCACCTCCAGAGCCCTGACAAAACAAAGATACTTAAAGGATGAATCTGATGATACGCTACATTTTTCTTATGGCCAACAAACATGAAAAGATCAAAACAGCAATGACTTGATCTATCAAGTACGGTCTGTGTGGCCAATGCTTGATATAGCTTATTCCACTCCCTCATTATTATAAAAACTATAAATAAAACACATCAATGAGTCCCATCTTTGCACTGGGTGACATGTCCCTTCATTATTATGAACCAGTTAGCTTAGCTTAACATAAACACTGGAAACAGCTAGCCTTGCTTTGTCCAAATGAAACAAAATTCGTCTACCTGATTAACATGTCATTGCATATGTTGTTTGCTTAATCCGTACAAAAAAAACACAAAGGTATAAAAATGACAATTTGCTGTTTTACTGTGATAGACACATTTTTGGCAGGAAGCAGTTGCCAGGTAACCAATGGAGACTCCAGGAAGTTGCTGGAATAGTCAGACACATGACCCCTTGAAAAAAAACAAAATAAAAACAAACAACTAAAACTTGTTTCTCAACTTAGCTGGCTAACTGGCTGTAGATTCGTATTTACCATACAGACATGAGATTGATAATGATCTCATCTAATTCTCAACAAGAAAGCGAAACAAACTATTCCTTAACCAATACGGCCTTCATCTCAAAATGCTTTACCAGTCAAAGTATCTCAATGACAAGAACATTTCTTACATGACTCATGTGTGACTCTCCAGGCTTCTGGTAGTGTCTGGAAGTGCAGTCTGTTTCCCACAGTTCATAACCACAATTACAGTAAGTCGACCCCACTCAGAAAACGATAGCGTGACATATTTAGAAATATTCATTTTATTTTGCATATTCGTTTTAAATGTGATGTATGGCTTGGTTTATGACTACTAAGGGGGTGCCACAGCACCGTGAGATTCCAGTATCATCGCTAAAGCATCTGTCTGTATTCTGCAGTTGGGGGGGAAAGAACAAACAAAGGAACAACTCTGACTGGTACAATGGGTTGGACAAGGAACTTGGTCCCGACACTGGCGTGTACTACATCGCTCTCATTGACACACACAGAAACAGACACCAAATACACTCACACATATTCAGTAACATACATTTAACTTGACACCTACATCCAAACACATTTACTTGATATGTATTGACATCCTTGTAATTTAAGTACCATAAAACCAAACATTCCTCCAAAGACCAAATCCAGAAAAGTGACCTGTAAAAAATAACCTAATAAGCAGCTGCAGGAATTTCATATTGTGTTTTAAGTGTTAACAAAGTCTTTGTCTGAGTAATGTTCTAGCAGTAGCAATACAAAAACAAAACACCAGTGTTGTCTACCTTATTCATGCTCATCCTTTATCATCACAATTGCATATTCTGTTAAACTGCGATTATCACTGTGTACTGACTTGACAGCGGTAGATAAAAGGAACAAAGGGGAGTGCAATAAACATTTTGTTCATTTGAGATGAGAGGCTAATAAAAATGACAAACAAACTCAACCAGGTTGAGAGAGATCTCTAAGGCCATAGACAGAAAGGTAACCTTGAAGTGGAGGTAATTGGACCTGCGTTTCTGAACGAGGAACCGACTCTCAGCCTGGCTAATATCCAGCATTCAGCTCTGTACCTCTGGAGAAACTGCAGCCGCAGCATCATGTCAAACAGACATATTCCTCATTGTCTTCACCCATCCGCTCTCCAGCAGTCATCCTGCATCCCACCTCAGCACTGAGGGGTCAGGGGTGAGAGAGAAACATCCAGAAGATTACCAGTCGTCTCATTCCAGTCCCTGATTTCTGCCATTTATGAAAAACATTCAGATCGTATGCTGATGACTGTAGCAATAGAACATTTTCATTAACTATCACAACAATAATATATATGAACGAGAGTGCTTCCTGAAAGCCCTTTTGATTACATCACACTCTCTTCCTGGTTATCCAGTCGCATCCTGATGATGTCACAAGTCAACGCTGTTTTGAAATCAGTGTGGCGGCTCCAGCTCCACTCAGAGCTGCTCACTGCATGCGGTCGGGCTGGTGTAGAGGGTAGTGGAGGAAGGCCTGCGGGGAGGCAGACATAGAGGTGAGTGCAGCCAGAGGAGGATGGATGGCAGCCGGAGGGGTCGGGGATGCGGCGAGAGTGGGCGCCGGAGTGCCAGGGGAGAAGCTGTAGCTGAGGTAGCCAGCGGAGGGCGACGGTGAAGGGGTGTAGGGGTACTGCTCCAGTCCTGTGGGGGCGTATTGGCTGTAGGTGGAGCTGTAGTCCAGGTAAGGGGAGGCGAGTGCTGCTGCTGCCGCTGCTGTGGGGCTGAGCTGGGACTGCAGCACCAGGCTGGGCTGGAGGAACGCCTGGGGGTAAATGTACTGCTGGGCGAGCCTGGACGGACAGATGCACAAGGACAATTAACTTATTAGTTGAGCAACAGAAAATTCATCAGCAGCTGTCATTATTTCAGCAAAAACACCATATATGGTCTCA
The DNA here is from genome assembly GCA_036023855.1 of Gadopsis marmoratus. NCBI lineage: Eukaryota > Metazoa > Chordata > Actinopteri > Centrarchiformes > Percichthyidae > Gadopsis > Gadopsis marmoratus. The sequence goes on along the minus strand of JAVQJF010014751.1, from coordinate 7,777 downwards.
TTCCAGCTCCTCAAATGTGAATATTTGCTGGTTTACTACGATGGTAAACTGAACATCATTGGGTTTTGGACAAGATAACAAATGTATATATAAGAGCTTGGGCTGAAAAAATTGTGATTGGTATTACGTAACTGGTGGATTAACTGATGAATGAATGAAAATAATCATTACCTGCAGGCCTAGTTTGGACTTTATGTACGCTCATAGATACACAACTCCACATAAAAGAGGCCAAACCTGGGAAGCAGCCTTCTTTGTGTGTTTATATATAAAGTTCTTACCATTTTCTCTCTCGTCAGCTTTTAGTAACTTATTTATATTTATTTCACTCTCACAAAATCAGACTCATAGAAAATCTACACCTGCAGTAAAACCAGACATATCCAGTATCCCCAGATACGGAAACTAAACCACATGCCATTAGGAGCTCTATCATTTCAACATGTTAAAAAGAAATTGATGTGATACTTCTTTTTATAATGTATATTTCGACACTTCCATTTTGTTATTTTTACATCTCTAAAAACACTTTGCACCTGATTGGAGATGCAGATACAATTTCAAGCTCTCTTGAATTTTTATGCACGCTCGTCGTCAGCCACTTCCCATTCTGAGAGCATCATTTCCCCTTTTTGATGTTTGTATATAAAACTATTTTTTCCCTAATTAATGTCCTTTACATTGTATTTTTAGCTGGTAGGTGACAGTGTAAGCCTATGGGTTCCAGACCTTTTCTGCCACATTTTTTAGAGGATCTTTTTTTTCTTCCTTTGTCTGTTTTTAAGCTGTTTGCACAGTTACGTATGTACAAAAAGAAACAAAAGAACATTTACAATCTGCCATGTACAAACACAGGAGAGAGTCTCATCAAAATAAAAAAAAGATGTTACACACACACACACAGGCCTGACCACGTCCATATCTGTGTCTGAATATCTGATAACAATGTCAGCAAAATGTGATTAATGTGTCTTCAGAGCTGTCACTCGGTGTACCTCTGTGAGATCATTAAGTGTCATGACTTAAACAACAACCGTAACCAGAGTCAGAGCATGTTTAACAAAAAACAAACGGCCAGCAGTTTCTTGAGTAACTGATCCTTTTCTTTATATCCTAACATTTAAAGAAAAACCTGAGTCCTATAAAAGCATCCTCCTCCTGCTTCGTCAAGAGCAATTATCAGAACTGTTGCCTTAAAATAGACCTTCTCCCTTGTGTTCACGTTTAATTAGCACACCGCCTAAGAAATGTTCAAAAAGAAACGCTTCGTTCCAAATCGCCCATTAAAATCATGGAACGCCGAATGACTCGTAATCACAAGCGCTTGCATTTCTGACGTGAATAATCGATACACGTTTGCCCTGAATTAAATGGCCGTGCGCTCACCTACACACACAGCAGATGCCGTGTATGAGATTGTTGATACTCATCGCCACGGCAATAATGAGAGGAAGAAAGTGCTGCTCCGTCTCCCTGTATTCAGTCATGCCCTTGCCTGAGGCTGCCCACTTAACCTGAACTGCCTCAGTTACATCTGGCAACAGCAACAGCGATCATATCGGAGGAACTAGGTTACGCTGCTGCGCTTAAGTAAACACAACACAACACGACAGCATTTAACACTTACACGCTCGTGACCAGCGCCTACAGTCAAAGCCATTAACCGGACAGTAACCTTGTCACCGAGTCCAAGCAGGTGATCCAGAGCAGCGAGAGGTGGCCTGCTGCAGCTGCTTACCCCTAAACAGAGCGAGGGCAGGGATCAGGTGTACTTACACAACAAACACAGCGACTGGGCCTGTTCACACCCACCCTGCTGTATACACAACACACACGGGAACACGCCAGCATGTACAGTGTCCCTGGCAATATACTCCAAGGCCCATATGTAAGTTTTAAACATTTACCCTTATTTAACTCTTCTATGGACTTATTTAACCAGTATACTGTGCCTGAGACGTCCCCAAAGCTTCTGTTAAACTTTACTAACTTGAAAGTTGGTTAAAACATTTAGCCTGAAATCAGCTGAATCACACGTAACTTGAGTAAAATCTTACGCATTTTAAGACACCATGTCACGCCATCACATGAAACGGATAACTGTAGTATTTCAAACAAAGGCCTCTGGGATTTTCTTTTCATCTCCCACTAGTTCATTTAGGGAAATACATGTATTCACTTTCTTGCCAGTTAGATGAGAAGACTGATGCCACTGTATGTTACTAAGGAGCTACAGCTAACAGACATTTAGCTTAGCTGTGATTAACACATTAAAATTGTTCTATCTGGTTTGTGTAATCTGTACAAGAAGTGTGAATACAACTATTTGTAGGGGGGTGGGTTGCGCACAAGCCAGATGTGTTCATTTGTGATAATAATTGTAATTATTATTCATTTAATTATGATGAATTTTTAATTTAGAGATGCCTTCTCTTCAGCTCCAACTTAAAATAATAGCGTAAGATTTTTTTGGAAGTATCTGCTTTCTTGCCGAGAGTCAGGTGAGAAGATTGATACCACACTCATGTCTGTGTGGTTAATATAAGGCTACAGGCTACAGTCAGCAGCCGAGCTTAGAGCACCTCTAAAGGTCAGTAATGAACTCTTCAGTTTTACAAAAACCAAAGTCTAAAACGAACATTTTTGTCTGTCGGTTCATATTAAACAAACAACACACAGCATGTTAATTATTGGCGCGTCAGAGGCGATGCAGGCTGTAGCTTCGCATTTAACAAACAGACATGAGCGTTTTATCTTCTCATCTAACTCTTGGCCAGAAAGAATATAAATGCATTTCCAAAAATGTCAGACTATTCCTTGGTTGTTTTCCAACTCACAGCTTATTACAGAGGTACATGTCAAGATCGTGTGTAACGCAACCTCAATCGTTGCTGTAGTCTTGAGAAAATAACACCTCTGCTGCGGCTTCTCGCTGAGCTTTTACACACTTCAATGAGGCTGTCAAAAACCCTGATGGATTCTCTTTTATAAAACAGCAAGCTCTCAGTGAATTCAGACATGTCTATATGGTCTACTGCCGAAAAGAGAGTTGCACACCATCCAGACTGCAATGTTTGTTACTCATTTTATTGGTCGAACGGTTGAAAACCAAGAGGGGCAGTTTTGCATCTTTTCCAGTATGAACACACTAAACTCAGAACATGCTTATAATTGGTATGTCGTGGGGAATTGTGTTGCAAATTATGTATTTTTAACTATAAGTATTATTAGCATAAGTATTATACTATAGTACCTTCTAAATTTTGTAAATGTTTATCTTCTTTTATAGATCATTGTGGTTGAGTGGCCTGAAAACATGAGCAGACAACCCCTGTCTCAGACAACGGGCATCACATCTGGACTCAAATGCTGCCCAACTCTCATTGGCGCACAGAAATATGCAAAAGTATCAACATCGTTTTCCAACTGAGCCTTGTCCCACTTAAAACCAGTGAGAAAGACTGTGAAACTCCCTTGTGTGAAATTATCCTAACGTGTTCATGTAGGACCCCATCAGTCGTAGTGAGAAGCTCATTGAGACAACGGGCCTCTAAGGGAGGTCCAGCTAAGAAAGCAGCACCATGACAAAGGTTAAAACCTGCAGACTAATGACATGAAACAACTCAAAGTCAAAACTCAGCCGAAGCCAATACTGAGCCCCTCGCCGACCCCTTTGTGTCCCAGCTCTCCTCGCTCGAGCTCCGTCAGTCTCTCCCAGAGCAGAAGTGCAGTGTCATTCCCACGGCTGTGTGCCGCTGCCCGCCTGCCTGATCTAATGTGACAGTGGCATCGTACGAGAGGGAGCTGCGCCTCGCCTCTCTCCTCCCAGTGCTTGGCATCATCGCTGGCTGTCAAACACACATTTCTATACACACACACACACACACACACACACACACACACACACACACACACACACACACGGGTGTAGACAAGCATGCACGCAAACACTCATGCACAAATATAAAATACAAATCACACATGCAGACAAAATGAACATGCAAGTCTGAACGAACCGAGTATAATACGTACTTGTGTGTAGTCAGTTAAGCAGCTTAGAAGTGTGTGTGTGTGTGTGTGTGTGTGGTGAGTGGGGGGTTCAGGCATAGCAGGGCTAATTGGCTCAGCTGCATGGGTGTACGCTCACTAACAGACCCATGAGAGCAGAATAACCTCCACCGACTCCACTCTCCCTGCCCTCTCTGGGTTTACTCCCTCACAGCCAGCTTCCTCCGCACTCCCCCTCACAGTCCTTCCTCCAAACCAAGCAGTGCGATAAAAAAAAAGATAAGATGTAATGAATAAAACGGAAAAATCCCCACAAAAGATCCATGGTTCCTTTTTCTTTTTCTTTTTGAGGGTCAAGGTCGAAAGTCCTTGGGCGAGAGAGAGTGAGCGAGAGGGAGAGATGTGGAGAGGTGAAGGATCAGCCATCATATCCCTCATGCCTTAGGACAGCCACGCTTTTAATAGTTCAGATCAGGGATGTGAGGAGGGTGAGTCAGTCAAAGAAACAAACACACACTCATGGAGACGCACACACACGACCCTCCGTCCTCTCTCCATAAACACACACACAAACACAGAAAGGCCAACATCAGCTCTGGACACTCGGCCCTAATGTCAGCGAGAAAGAATGATATTTAAATGAATAAATCAACACAAACAGGGCTGCGTGATGTGGAGGAAACGTGCATTGAGTGATATGTTTTACGGAATATTATCATGGCAGTGTAAGTCGTGATCATTTCAATGTGTCTCCGATTGTATGTGCGACAAGTGTAAGAGTAAAAAGCTTAGCATAATTTAAATCATTTCAATCTCACTTTCACTTGTTGCACATCCAACAAGCGTTTAAATATATGTAAACTATTCTCAGGTTATGAGTAAGCAGCTGTTTGTTAAACGTCATGTGTAAATGTGTCCTTTATTAAGAATCTATGAGCAGTACAGAATGGTTTATAAGGCATTATAATAATAATGCTAATAATAATACTACTAATAATAATAAGTTACGCAGAAGTAGTAACTCTGCATCTGTAACACTTAATAATCATGTGACTATATAATGCAACGTCAATGCTGTATAAAAAATTTAGTTTTTAATCTTTATTATATTGATTAATAAATAGACATCATTAAATATGTATTATTTTATTTATAACACTTATTCTCTCCATGACAGCTGAGCAAACTCCATTCACTAATGAAGGCCGTGAGATTCGGCTGAGAACTCTGGAATTAATCTGTAGTAAGTGCACATTATTTCATTATTTCTGAATTAACATTGAATGTATACCATTTTAAACCTGCCTGCAATCGATTTGTGTGTATAAAACAGTTTGTTTCTGTGTGAAATCTTAAATCACTAGATGTAATTACAGTAACATTGTACTGTGTCATTCATTAACAGTGTATATTGAGGTTATAGTTGTTGTCAAATACATTAATAAACACTCAGGAATCTCCTTATATCTGTGCATTGCAGTGAGTGAGCGTATGTGTTTATATGCTGCATATAAATGCTAAATAGCAGGGGTTAATGTACCTCCATGCTTCACGCCTGGCTCTTGTCACATTCCTGACAGAAGCAGTCGGCTTCAAAACTAGATTTTTATGCACCTTCTGTTTTTTGTCAACATCAGTTTATGGCTCCAACAAATCCCTAAACACGGGGAGCAGGAGCTGACTTCAGAGTTCACTTCGCGAAACAACAAAGGCCAAAAAAAACCCTCAAAAAACTGAAGAACTGCAAAGAAAAATGCAAATGCAGACGAAAATGTGTGTCATCTTTTAACAGACAACTGAACAAAACGGCAGCTTTCTGAGCTCTGAACATCTTCCAACACGACGTTTTTTAAAAAAATTGTTTTTCAAATTAGGCTTTTCATCCGACAGAAGTGCCTCTCCTAATTGGGTCCCTGGGTAAGAGAACTACACACCTGAGGGTTCTCCGTCTACCTAAACCCCTCGACAGTGTGCGAGTGTGTGAGTGTGTGAAAGAGAGAGAGAATTTTGCGGGGGAGGAAGGCGGCCAAAGAGGAAACGAAGGAAGGGTGAAAAGAAGAAAAAAAAAAATCAGAGTCGTAAACAGAAAACAGTCGAGGACGTGAATGTATCAAAGGAGCCGACATGTCGGTGCCCACACAGGCTGCTTTATGTTTCACTGAGGAACATTTTTTCACTCGGCTGTAAAAGCATTTCACAAAAACAAGCTCCAGCGTCACATCCACCACCGGCCCTAAAGCTTCACTGAGCCCAGCCACAACTACACCCGACCACAGGTGTGCTGTTTGTCTGCGCCACCTCCCCTCCTCCGCCCCTCTCTGTTCCACTGCTTCAACAGGAAGTACCCCCCCCCCCCCCCACACACACACACACACACCCACCCACCAACCCTCCACCTTTAACAGCCTCACCACACATCCATCCTTCCTCCCCTTTCTTTCTCTCTCACAAAAGCCCCACCGGAACACTTAAAAAAAAATTATTAATTTTACTTTTGCCAAGCGCCACCGTTGGGTGCTAAAGGCAGACAGCAGGCAGCCATGGGCGACAGATGTCCCCCCTCCCTCTCGAATGATAACACCCCCCCCGACTCAGCTGTACCTCACAGCCACATTTGGCATCAGCCCGTCCTCTGTCCTCTTAAAACTTAAAGCAAATACACCGAAGCAGCAGACAGAGCTGCGCTTTGTTTGAGTTCATCTTTCTTTATTTGCTGTTTACTGTGTGAGTGCGTCTGACAGACAGAAGCAGTGCCATGTGTGAGAGTCACACCCTGAAGCCCCCCCCCCCGAGACCCCCACAGCAACAGGAGCAACAAAAGACCTGCAGACATATTCAGACAGAGTCTAGATTTAAAGGGACAGCCTGACATTTTGGTAAATATTCCTATTTGCTTTTCTTGCAACCAGTTAGAAGAGGAGCTCGATACCACTCTCATAACTGCCTGTTAAATGTGAGGCTGCAGCCAGGAGACGGTTAGCTTAGCTTAGCAACACAACTGGAAACAGGTGGTTACAGAATTCGCCTTTGAGCTCCTCTGACAGATCACTAATTAACATGTTGTATCTTGTTTGTTTAATCTGTACAAAACCTGAAGTTTCAGTCACTTTTCAAGCCAAAAACGCCAAACAAACGTGATGCTTCCAGGTTCTGAAATGTGAACAGTTCACTGGTTTTCTTGGTCTTACATTATAGTGTGGGACGTGTGGATAACCCTGCTTAGCCTGTTGCCTCCGCGACCCGGCCCCGGATAAGCAGTGGAAAATGGATGGATGGATGGAAGGTGAATTTTCCCAGTTGCAAAACACATGTACAGTACCACTCACTTTACATCATAATATAGTCCCTTTAAACAAGCATCATACTAGGCAGGCATTTTCCAATGCTGCACCACCACCATGAACACACCTCAATCTTCCCTTTACTCTGGCATTTATTAGCGGCTGTGCAACTACACATTTAACAAAACCATACTAACATTTGCCTTGCTCTGTAATCAGGCGATACATACACTGGATGCGATACAAGCTAACGAGCACGCTTCAGCTAAGCTAACGCATCGCCACTTCAGTCACTCAATAAATTACTGAATTCACTTTATGCATGTACATTTGTATCCCCAGCATTTTCCCTCTAACATGAACAACACATACATACATACAGTCAAACGCTTCACAACCATTGTCCCATTACACTTACACATATAAAACAGACGTTTGGACGAGACGACGAATTCGTGTGATGAAGTCAAACTGCAGGAGGCTGTTTT
>JAVQJF010014748.1:0-39787 GCA_036023855.1 Gadopsis marmoratus | reverse complement strand
TGTTAAAAGGCAGTTTTTCCTTGCCACTGTCGCATAGTGCTTGCTCATGGTGGAATTGTTGGGTCTGTACATATAGAGTTGGCTTGGACTTGCTCTATATTAACAAGTGCTATGAGATAACTTTATGATATAGCGCTATATAAATAAAATTAAATTGAATTGTAATCAAAATTGCCTTCCTCCTTCTTTCATCTGCAATCTCCCTTTCGTTACTGTTGTTACTCTGATTCACAACTCTTGAAATCAGTCCTTATCTGCATATTTCACTATAGTTAATATCTTACAGTGGCCCAATCAGTTCTTTCATTGTTTCAAACTGTAATGCTCCCCTTTCAGGAAGAAATCCCACCTATTCTTTTCATCCTGAATGATTATCCGTCTATTCATTCATTCATTCATTATCCATACCGCTTATCCCGAAGGGGGGGGGGGCTGGAGCCAATCCCAGCTAACATTGGGCAGAGGCAGGGGAACACCCTGGACTGTCACAGGGTGTCACAGGGCAGACAAACAGACATTTAGGGGGCACACATTCACACCACACTGTCTAACTTAACTAATTAATTATCTAACTAATTATCCGTCTAACCATTCTTTATTCTGCTCAGATTGTATCTTGACACCCACTGTGACCACGCTCCACTTCTGTTATCTCATTTAGCGGCAGCCACATTTGAAGATTTCCAGATTCGGCCCCACGCACTCAATGTGCATTCATACCGAGCCCCGGCCTTCTGTGACCACTGTGGAGAGATGCTGTTCGGACTGGTCAGACAAGGGCTCAAGTGTGACGGTGAGGAAAACAGGGAGATTGATGTGTGAATAAGAAAAGACACTTTGATGTGGTCTGGAAATTAATTGTAACACTCACCAAATATGTTCCATCTCCTCCACTCTGCTGCTCTGTTGATTTCCTGCTAACTGGTTCTTTGATCCATGCTGCCCCCTGCAGGATGTGGACTAAACTACCACAAGCGTTGTGCATTCAGCATCCCAAACAACTGCAGTGGAGCTCGTAAGCGGCGTCTGTCAACCACCTCCCTGAGCAGCAGCCAGTCCCTGCGTCTCTCCACCACTGAGTCAGTGTACAGTGTAGGGACGGCCTCCACCTGCGCAGAGGACGCAAGCCTCATCCGCTCACACACACAAATGGTACTAGTAGATTCGTGCACACACTGCCTCCTGGTCAGTTTTATACTATTAAAGTTAAGGAGGCTTTCCAGTGGACAATATTGACAAAACCATGTCAGCACAAAATGTGTAAACCCACTTTAACTCGGTTTAGTCACAGATTTAGAAGGTTTTTAGTTTGCATGACTCCATTCCACTAGAAGTGGTACGTAGCCATTGCAATTTGGGTGAACCTCAAAAGTAAACCTATGAACTCAAAACAAAAAACATTGCTGATTAATTTAGCCTATTAATCTATTCTGATTAAAAATGTGAACATAGGGAAGCGGCTATAACTTATTATAATATATTTATTTATTGTATAATTTGTTGTTATTGTTGTTTTTGTCCCCGGCAGGCAGCTGTTTAAAATTAAAAAGCTCCAAATAACCCACTGTACATTACCTGCTCAGCACCAAGCATCAGACAGACACACCTTGCATCTAGCTGGTGAAAATAGTGGAGCATTTAGCAGCCTAAGAGCCAGATATTTCCCTCAGGAGCTGGCAGAGATCTAAAACAGAGCTGAAATAGAGTTAATATTAAACTTGCATTCACCAGGTGGCCATAAACTGTACTCCAAATAAATGATAATGTTGCTCCGTAACTGCTGGATGAGTAAATATGCAACTGTTTTGCAACAAGTTCACCATATCAACATAAAAGGTGGTGATTTCTTAGTATTGTGTTCACAACTTGTTGCTTCTGCCCCCAAGTGGCAAAAGAAAAAATCACTTATTGCAGATTTAAGGATAGGACATTTATAAATGAACGCTTTAGCAATTACTTAGTTTGGAAGTCATTTACCTACATAATAGGATTCTTGCTAGTTTATTTACCATTGATAATCTTGTTTCCTTTCTGTTCTACTAGCCACGGACCCCTAGTGATGCCCGGCGCTTCTACACGGGCCGACCTGTTCATTTGGACAAGATCCTGATGAGCAAGGTGAAGGTGCCCCATACGTTCGCTGTCCACTCGTACACACGACCGACGGTTTGCCAGTACTGCAAGAGGCTTCTTCGAGGGCTTTTCAGGCAGGGCCTACAGTGCAAAGGTGAGTACAGTCAAAGTGAGCGACTCATTTCTGGACGTCCAGCGTGATGCAGAATGTTGGATCAGAATGAATTGTGTTTCGTTCCTCTCAGACTGCAAGTTCAACTGCCATAAACGCTGTGCGTACAAGGTTCCTAATGACTGCCTCGGGGAGACCATTGGAGGTGAGAGTAGATGCGTTTGTGACTCTGTTAACCCTGCATGGATTTGATAAAACTATTCATTTGACATCTGCATGTTTCCATTGTTAATTTAATAACCATACATGATATAACACATTATCTAACTCACTACACTAATGTTTTTATCTTCCCAGACAACAGAAGTAACTGCGGTAAGTATTATCAGTACTCAGAATTGATGCACATAAAGCTGTACTCTTCTAATAGTCATTTTAGTAGTAGTCATAGCAGTAGAAGTATTTTTTTCGCAGAATTTTAAGCACATAGTCCAGTTGCACTCAACCCGTTCTCTCCCTCTTTTTTTTGCCCCAGACATGTTGAGTCCCAGCGCAGACCCTGAGGTGCCCATGGACTACAGCACTGAGTATGACGCCTCAGACAAGTCTTCGATAGATGACTCAGATGAGGCCTGCAGCATCCCGGGGTCCTTTTCACCTGACAACAACCAGGATGGAACCAGCGGTGATCAGAGGTATGAGGAAAACCCAAACCTTTGGAGGAAAAACTACTAAGTCCCTAAAAGAATGTCATCGGACCGCCAGCTAGGAAATAACTCAAACACACTTTTTACCTACTCACCTGAGTTCTGTCCTTCTCCGTTTTAGTGTTTACATCCCACTAATGAGGGTGGTACAGTCGGTGAGACAGACAACCCGCCGATCCAGTACTTCTATCAAGGAAGGATGGATGGTTCACTACAGCAATAAGGACACACTGGTAAAAACAATACCCATAATTTCCACACAGCCCTCTACTCTGGGAATCTAAACCTGTCTAAAATCTATAGTCTGCAGTTCTCCTGGAAAGAATCTTTGTAATTGCTGTAGGAGCTGAACATACAGATTTGAGTCAATTTATTCTAGATGCATGAACTCAGTTTCTCCACTTTCTTTTCTACGATTTATAAGTTTTTTTGTTGTTTACTTTCCACTCACTCTGAGACATAAAGGACCTTCTGGTCATCAGTCTATATTCTCTGTACAACAGCTCCTCCCGCACCAATTTCGACCCGATTCATTTGGTCTCTACCTTGAAACACTAAATTGCCTCGTGTGTGTGTGTGAGAAAGAATATTTGAACATTGATTGATGAGGCTGACTCTCCCTGAAAACATCTCAGCACTCAGCAGATGTGTGGTGAATTCACGCTAAAAGCCCATTTTCTGCCATTTCTTTCTTACGTACTCTCTAAATTTGACCTCAGAGAAACCTTTCTAGTCTTGTACTAGCTTCCCCCCCCTCTCTGGTTTCACTAATACCCTACTTTTTTCATTCTTTCACTTTTGTCTCGTTTCTCTTCCTCTTTGTTTCCACCTTCCCGTCTTGCAGCTTCTAATCCTGCTTCTCATCTGGCCGCTTTTCTCTTCCTCCGAACTTGAAATGCATTCACATGGATCCTTGAACTTTGCCCCGATCCATGCCCCATCTCTCACCCTCTATCCTCTCTCCATCCCACCCCTCAATGACCTGCCTTACCTCCATTGCCCCACCCCATCCCACCCTACTCCAACTCCCAACAGAGAAAGAGGCACTACTGGCGTCTGGACTGCAAGTGCATCATCCTTTTCCAGAACAACACCTCCAACAAATACTACAAGGTAAATACAGTCTGCTCCATGAAAGGATTCGATCTGAAGTCATTTATTTGAAGTGTGCAAGCTGTTTTTTCATTCCTGTATCACTGGTCCATGCTTGCAGGAGATCCCACTGTCTGAGATCCTGGAGGTGCGTCCCGCTGGCAACTTCACTCTTGTCCCCCCAGGCACAAATCCTCACTGCTTTGAGCTCATCACAAGCGCCATGTGTTACTTTGTAGGGGAGGACCCCAACACCACCCCCACTCTGTCCCCCAGCAACCCCCAGACTCTTCCCCCGACCCCTCCCTCCCCCAGCCAAGTAGCTCCCAACAGTGGCATTGGGCGTGAGGTAGCCAAGGCGTGGGAGAGCGTCATTCGCCAGGCGCTCATGCCAGTCATCTTTCAGGACGCGCCACCTGCTGCGGGGAACACACCTCACAGTAAGTTGAGAGCGGCCAAATGAAGGTGGTGGTTTGATTTTATTTACTAAATGTCAGGTCAATATGCCAAAAAGGAGTGTTCTGTTGCTACGCCACCAGCCAACTAGGTGCTCAAGTAACATTGGACCAGGCTGGCTAACTGGAAGAGTCTGCTCTTTATTTAACTCTTCATCAAAAACACCCAGATAAAGGCCCTGCGTCAAAGCGTGTTGGTCAAATAAAGAGCAGACTCTTCCAGTAAGTTGTTCCTTCACAAGTTTAATATGTATTGAACTGAAGTTGAGCAAACGTCTCTCTTTTTAGTGCTAGAGGAAATACCATACAGTACACGTGAGATATTAGTTGACAAGTTGCTATACAATTTAGAGCTCACAGTACACATTGTTCCTCCTGCTGTATTTTCAGGACAAGCCTCGATCAATATATCTGTGTCCAACAGTCAAATCCAAGAGAACGTGGTATGACTTTTTGTCAATTCTATTTTGTTAATTTTCTTTAATCTTTAAATGGATGAACTGACTAAATTATGCATTGCGGATGGTGATGAATGTATGAAATGCTGCTCTCCTACAGGATATTGGTACAGTGTACCAGATTTTTGCTGATGAAGTGCTGGGATCTGGGCAGTTTGGTGTGGTGTATGGAGGTATGTAGATGGATGTAGAAGATACGAGACAGTCCATCACACAAAGTCTGTTTTTGTTACATTACATATGAACGTCAAGTAACTCAAATATTGTTTTGACATTGCATTCCCTAAGTCAATCACATTGCATTATAAAGGTACATAGATTTACATTCACATACGTAGAGACATATGCACCAGATTTCGACAAGGAAGAAGAATGCATGGAATATAAAAGACTATGTCCATCGTGAGCCCCGACAATGTTTACAAGAGTTCAATGTTAAATCAATTGAGTACTATTTTAAATACATCACAAGCTCAGCGCCCAATACACGTCCACATTCACAACAACATCTGTTACTAACACTCCGTATCTTTATCAGGAAAGCACAGGAAGACGGGGAGGGACGTAGCTGTCAAAGTCATCGACAAGCTTCGCTTTCCCACCAAGCAGGAGAGCCAGCTGAGGAATGAGGTGGCCATACTGCAGGTAAACGCACACATACATTGCACTGTAGCTATACAGTAAATGGGTGTTGTTCTGGGAATATTCTTCTTAAAACAAACTGATAATCCAGTTGCCTTTTGAGAACACATTTTCTTCACTTCAATCAATAGCAGTGTTTTATGTTTACATGAAGAAACTCTTAAATCAGGCTTCATTACTCACTTTATTTTATTATTATAGGAGGGAATTCAAATTCAAATCAATTTTTCATACTTAAATGCTGTTATTAAGTTAAAAAATCTAAAATTTTGAGACTTTGAAAACAGTACAAATGAGAAGAATGAGCACATTTGAGAAAAATGTGAGGATTAATTGTATTTTAGTTAAATGAGTGAATAAATGGACCAAACATAAAATGTATGATCAAAATAGCACTTTGGTATTAGTATGGTGAGGATATTGTCATTTTACTGCATTACTTGCACACCAAATATGTCTTCAGTCTAAACCTGTTTGATTTGTAGGAAAAGCTTTTCTATTGTGGTGTGGTACGCTTTGTTGGGGGAAAAACTGCATTTTTTTGTCGTTCAGTCTGTTTGTGTTTCTTGAACTGGCAGGTTTCTCTGGTTTAGGCTCAAATGTAAAATACACAGTTCACCAGCAGATGTAGACAGAGATGCATTGGACCATCTGTTTGCTGTCTAGCCTGGTTTATGACTGTGTCACTAAAAGACCTGACTTCCCCTTCAGCTCCACACTTACTCACTTGGTCTTTCACACTTTAAAGGCTGTCTCACATTTTCCAAGTTTCCAGTGAAATATGTTTTAACGTATAAATATGAGTAATAAAGATGCCATCTGTGGAACATTTGATGGAATTTTTTAAGCATAACTACGTAATATTCAGTTTTCTGTTTCACATTCCCCTCCTGTGGTTTATCGTCTTTTTTTCTGACACTGTCCCTCTCTGTCTCGTTCTCTTTTCCCTTCACCTCAAACTGTCACGCTGTTGCTCATATATCTCCCCCTTCCTTCCTCCTCTTCTTCCTCTCTGATCCCCCTCACAGAGTTTACGTCACCTGGGCATTGTGAACCTGGAGTGTATGTTTGAGACCCCAGAGAAAGTGTTTGTGGTGATGGAGAAGCTACATGGCGACATGCTGGAGATGATCCTCTCCAGTGAGAAAGGCAGATTGCCTGAGAGGCTCACTAAGTTCCTCATCACACAGGTGTGTATGCACCCCAGCAAAGACGTGTGTGGAAATATATGCTATGACATGACAGGCGTGCGTGCGTCACATCTACAGTGTCTTGCATCATGCTTTTTGTGGTCTGCGTGTCGTGGCATCATGATGCATATTTAATGTTTAATATCTTATCTTTGAAAGTGTGTGTTTGTATGTGGCTCTGTAGTTATTTGACGCTAATTCATATCCTGTTTGTGTGGTTGTGTGTGTGTGTGTGTGTATTGGCAGATTCTTGCAGCTTTGAGACATCTGCATTTTAAGAACATCGTTCACTGTGATCTGAAACCCGAGAATGTGCTGCTTGCCTCTGCTGATCCCTTCCCTCAGGTAGACACACACACGTTCACACACTAAAATTCTCCATTCTCATTTGCAGCAGTTATGATTTTCTCACTCTGTTATGACCACATCATTGCATAGACGTGTCTCCTCACGTGTGTTTACAATGTCTCATTTCACCACTTCCTTTTGTGTCAAACTACACGAAAACAACAACCTCACTTCCTACCTACTTTTCTTTACTGTTTGCCTCTCTCAGGTGAAGTTGTGTGACTTTGGTTTTGCCCGTATCATCGGCGAGAAGTCTTTCCGTCGCTCGGTGGTCGGCACCCCCGCCTACCTGGCCCCGGAGGTTCTGCTGAACCAGGGCTACAACCGCTCACTGGACATGTGGTCGGTCGGCGTCATTATGTATGTCAGCCTGAGTGGGACGTTCCCATTTAATGAGGACGAAGATATCAATGACCAGATCCACAACGCAGCCTTCATGTACCCTCCCAATCCCTGGAAACAGATATCCAGTGATGGTAAACACAGAGGGGGAGGGATGAGAGGAGAGTTTGATTGTTAGACACACCTAGAGAGGGGAGATGGGAATACAACAGCCCTGCAATAAATCCTGTAGAGTTGCACTGCCAGGTCTTTCTATTATTTTGTCCACCCTATTTATGTCAGATGGTAGGCTAAATAACAGAAACCCCTCTCTGCTTTACAGTTCAACAGCACCACAAACTACAGCCTCCAAAATGATCATATACTTGAATCCACTCCTCTCTAAAACAACACAAACTGAACACTATAACCTTCATGAAGGGAGGATTTATTGCAGGACTGTTGTGTTGGACTCCATTAGTTTTAGCTGCATGTACCTGCGTGTAAATGAGGACGGTTAACATGAACAAGCCATTGCAAAATAAAGTGTTTATATTTGTAATAATGCCCTGATCTGGGATGCATGACATGCATGACATCAAACATGGCTGGTAGTTCAATGCATTTTATGTATCCAACTAGATGCAGGAGCAGAATTGTCCAGATGATATTTGTAATGACATCATGTTCTGTTTACTGTAAGTAGTCAGTTTTGTTTTTGTAGCCCGATCCTTATGTACTTCTTTTTTCCAGCAATCGACTTGATCAACAACCTGCTGCAAGTTAAGATGAGGAAACGCTACAGCGTGGACAAGAGTCTCAGCCACGTATACTTACAGGTAGCATATAGAAACTACTTGCATGCACACACAAACACGCCCACTGTTTAATATTTATTAATGAAAAACGGACATGGCATAAAGTCTGTCTGACACTTGGGTAGTTTATCACACTTCAGTGCGTTCTTTAATCCCCAATTCAAAGTACAGGAAGCAGCACCTTTTTCGGGTAAGGTGACGGCCAATAACTTTAGTGGGAGAGCGTTGCAACAGAAAAACATGAGTTTTTTTTTTTTTTTACTTCTGCAAATCCCTCAATAATATCTAAGGCATTACAGAAAATGGCAAAATATAAACACGAGGAGTCTGCATTCACAACAAACGGTGAGTCAAGAATGATGTTTTGGAACTTTACTGAGGACGCAAGAGGGTACAGATTAGCTGTAAAAATGATTTTGTTCATTGACTGCACAGTTCTTAAATGTATCCATCAAAACAAAATGTGTAGCAGTGGATAAACAGTCCAGCTTTCTTTGTAGGTTTAAACCAGTTCACTGATGTTGTTTGTGTTGCAAGAACATCCATTTATTAAGCTTCAATGTCCGGCAGACCAGTCAGGGTTATTCAAGTTCTTACTGCCACACACACACACACACACAAACACAAAACCTAAAGTCATTACTGGATGATGTGCTATAAACACATTAAAGCCCATTTAGCTTTGATCTAATTTCAAGCCCCCTGAAACTGAAACCTGATGCCTGTGTTTATTCCCGCTTCTCGTTTCTCAGGACTATCAGGCATGGTTGGACCTGCGGGAGTTGGAGACTAAACTTGGCGGGCGTTACATCACCCATGAGAGCGATGACAGCCGCTGGCAAATGTTTGCCCGTGAACACACGCTGCCTTACCCTGCTCACCTCGTGCCTCCGCCTCCAGCGCCGGCCTCTGACGATGAGGAATGCGGGGAGGATGCGGATGTGCAAGGCCTCACTGAGAGGGTCAGCATCCTCTGACCAGAGAGAGACGGAGCACTCAAGCTCATTCAGGAAGTTGGAAAGTGGTAGGGGGAAGGATGGAGGAAGGGATAGTCCACCTAGAGCCTGAAAGAGACATGAAGTTGCTAAATCTCATATGGTTCTTATAAGAATAGTCCAGCTGTTTAGACTTTTACAGCACAGCATCTGTGTGCCAGCAATTTTACAGCAATAAATCCAATTTCTCTGCTCCACCCTGAGGTCATCGGCACTTTCTTCTGATCATTTACCTCTGCTGTTACTGGTCCTCTTTCATCTTTTGAATTCTTTGGACTCTGTTCATGATGAAGACTGTCTGCTTGACTCTATTTCACATCCTCTGTGTGACTGAACTGGGGCGTCTCTACAGATAACATCTGAGTCAAACCTGAAAAGCAGCATGTTCTCTTCTCTCACTGCAGCAGGCTCCATATATGAAGCAGGAAATTGCGTTTCAGCACACATGATCAAGATAGGAATTTGGGTGTGGCTGTGTTTACCGAGGTATTTTTCTAAGCATACATGAGTTAGTTTTCATATGAAACGGCCTCCCGTTCAAAGAAAAGTAACACTTGTTTTTAGTGTCATTTAATTGGACTGAGTGGAACTACAGTGTCTTCAGTAAGAACGGGTTCAACCTATTTTCAGACATGAAAGGCTTTACAGTGACAAAAGACCCATAAATGCATGTCCTGTAGTGAAAACTGGACATTTGGACAGCAAAACCTCCAGTAATTACCACTAGTTATGAGCCACAATAGACTCTTAGAAAACACATGTGACGTCATTGCTGGTTTAAATGAACTTGGGCTGTTCATTACCTGCCACGATCAGATGTGTGGGACCTTTCTACCTGCAGCTGACAATTTATACAACATAAGCCCCAATGACTGTTGCCGGATGCTGAAAACTGCTTCTATTGTGTTGTTGCTCACTGTCACCCATCTCTGAAGTCAGGCAGCCGTGTATTTAAATGGTGCATAACATGTCCTCACAGGTGTGTGTGTGCGTGTGTATGTATGTATGTATGTATGTATGTATATATAAGGTTCAAATACTGACATTGAAGGCAGCAGTTTTACACCTGAGCAGGTAAACAGTACAGCTCAATTTTTATTGTTATCAAGAAGAGCAGACCTCTCCCTACGATGAAAGTGCATAGATAGATTACTAAACTAGATTTTGGAGAGTGTATGCCGTTTGATTACTGACTGTCACGTCAATGTGTTGCATGTTTCTGTGAAGTAGAATTATCTAGATGCAATATAAAACATACTGTAGTTATGCTCTATTATACACATGTGTAATCTGACGTTTATGTAGTAGTCAAATATGCGTAGACTGTGTATAACATGTTTGAAGGATAATCCTAGCCGTGGTAACAGATAATACAAACCTTGAGCAATAACCTTTTTTTGTCCTGGATGTTTTATTTCTTGTATCATTTATCCGTACACAAACTGTCATCTAGAAATGGTAAAGTTTAGCTTTCCAGAGAGAAGACACCGAGAGCGGAGCAGGTCATTCTACATATGCCGACTGTAATTCCGTCTTAGATATACTGACATTACGACAAATGCCATGAGGATGCTCCCATGTGGGCACGCAACATCGACTTAAGATGTGATGGATTTACATATACATTTAACAAAGTACTCACAGCTGTCAGAGGACAAAGGCACTTATTTTTTATTTTTTTACACATAATACACCTCATAGACTGAGTGGCACTCAAGAGGACCCTGTGGTTGTAGAGGCAAAGAGAGCAAATTGTTTTCCATTCTGGGATGAGCGCACTTCAGCCAGCTACTTGCATGGCAAAAGTGCACTCTTGTTCCTATTGCACTGCATCCTTCATCATTGCCAAATGATACTTTCTCTCTTTCTGTCACCTTTTTATTTCTTTCAAGCGTAGGCACGGTTGTCCCTCGCCCATCAGCTACACTCCTCCAGGATTTTGTCTTTGCACTGCCAAGTGGCAGGGCCCACTGTTCACTTAGTAAGCAAAAGAGACAGAGCCAAATATCCGAGAGACCTGGCACCAGCAATGAGGTCTCTATTTAGCTTCATCAAATTCTGCAGTAAAGCAACATTCATCAAAATTGTCAGAAGAGGAGGATAACTTGAGAAATGTGAATTTGTCACTGGTAGTCTGGACTGAGTGATGACCTTGAGAGATGAAATGTGCTTCTTAAATGAAAATACACCTATGCTCTCAGCTGCCATAGCAATGGGTTTAGTGGATGGCTTTAGGTTTTTTTATCGAATGTCCTCCATGTTTATTCAGACAAGAAAGTGTACACTCAACAAATTAGATCAATTTGTTCAATCTAATCCTGGCAATCAGACTGAAATGCTGTTTCCTGACTTTAAACATCCATTCTATTCTATCGCTGAACAAATCTGAGATGTGGGTGTTGATTCAGAGGTCTATAGACCCAGGTTAGTTCAACTGAAACATACACTGATACTAACTTTAACGAATGAGGCTGGAAATGATATATGACCATAATAACACGTTTGTCTGTTTCTCATTACTTTCTGACTTCGCTATCTTACTCACTCTCATTCCCAACGCTATTGGTTCCCATACTAATAGCTTGAATCTTTAATAACGGCTCACAAAATGTATAGTTTATTTAGTCTCAAAAGGGTGAGCCAATACCTGAAACAGCTGGGCAGTTAAGTTTATAGCAAATGTTCCTCAAACAGGAGTAGTTTTAGTAGGTTTTTCTAGCAGCAGAAAGGAGTATGTGGGATTGACTCAAGATGAAGGAACATGTCACCCAGTGCTCATTGATGTGTTTTTAATAGTTTTTGGAACAATAGAAGTCTATGGCAAAGGGGAATAAGCTATACCGAGCTTTGGCTGCACAGGTTATACTTGTTAGTAGGACTGTTTCATTGTTGGTTTTGGTTGACAATAAGAAAAGCATAGAACATCTCGAATGATCCTTTTAAGACCAAAGAGATGCATAGAAATTATCCATTAACTCTGTTTTACTGAATTAGCATGGCTTCCAGACAGTTAGATCTACTAATTATGTTTTTCCATAGCCGGAGATATGACCGGAAACCAGAATCCTCCCAAATTTGGAATGTGGACTGGAGTCATTGCCAGTAATCCTGCTTCTTGAGATAACCATCAACCACCACTGACAAACACTGTCGGTTGAACGCTTTAAAACAAAAACCTTGTTAGCTCTGGAAATGCTTAGCCTGTAACTGTGTAACATGAACGCAAATTCTGATTGCACTTTCCTCATCAGCTGATCTGACTGCAGAACCAATGACCTACAATTTGGCTATCAAGTCTATTTAAAGGCTATGCCAGCTGCTGAGTTTGCTCTTGCACTCAGGCATAATGCATTCTGAAAGGGATAACTCAGCAGTGTTAAACAGTTTGCAAAATTACAGAAGATTGCAGAGCAATTCCAGTTAACAGACCGATGCAAAACCAACAGGTACACCAGAGCTCGTTTCACATCACACCAGTCTGTATTTGCAAAAACAAAACCCTAATTGTCTTATGGTACCTCTTGGCGGTAAGAAATCTCATCATACTTGATCACAAAATTAAGACGTTGCGATTGCATAGTATTATATTCATATAATGTTTGTTATAGGATAAAGAGACACTAAAACAAAAGAAATAGACAAAACTTATACATACTGTATAATTCAAGTTATAGCATGACCAATGCGGTTTTTATTAAATGACACAATAGAGTGTCTGTCTAGTAGTCTATGGTTAATTAAATGTGTCAATCAACAATTTAATTTAATCCCATTACTTTTTTGATCGATGGACACTTTTCTTAATTGATAAATGGATTTGTAAAATGATAGTTGCATTAAATCTGTTGCTAACTGGTCATCTAACTAGCGTGCTGTGGTTTCTCCCTCACGCTCTGCATCAGTCAAAGTCACATGACCGCAAGAGAGTACTTGTCAGTAAAATACAAAGGGTTGTAATTACTTATGTATTATTGTGCACAACATAACAAACACATGTTTTATAGGAAGCAGAACTGCTTAAGAATAACAGATATGCTGCACAGACTTTAAATAGTATAACCTTTGCACTGCACAGTATTTCCATCATCCATAGAGCTCCAGAGCATGTGTCACATTGCATACCTCCCGTCAAGTTTGTGCGTCTAAGCTGCACAGTGTAACGTTATAGCATGTTTGCATCATGACATTAATCTACATAAATTTAAAAACTAGGCTCAAATTTTAAACAGTGCTTTAAACAGTGGCCATACATTCATTTCTCGCTCTTGAAAATGCCCGATAAGGGATCCCTTCCTAAGGCAACAATGTTCAAGATGGGGGACAAAATCCACAGTCCTTGTTCAGCTAAAGCTAAAATACATCAGTTGCCGAGTCAGACAAAACAAAACAAATAGTTACCTTTCTTTTACAATCCCCTACCACAGCTCGGCCGGCAAAATCTGTCTGGGGAATTGTATTTTGTACTAAAAAGGCTATATCTGTAAAATGCCAACTTGATTTGACCAACACAGACTGCTCAGGTCTCTTCAGCTTAACTTTATGATCACTCTTTCAGTGCATATACGTGCAATGTTTTGATGCGAATGTGAAGTTGTTAAATAACCTTTGGACTGAACTGAAAAATTATGACAGATCACAGGACAAAACGGACGGTAGATTTAGCTTCATAACAACAGCAATGCTCAGTGCACAGGTTTGCACAAGTTGCTCCAGTGTTGAGAGCATGCCTGTTAGTGTGTTTCTTGGAAAATCCACTGTTTGGGTCATACTGTTTTCAGAGAGGAGGAGTGGATTTAATAGTAGCCACACTGAAACGTAAACCTGTGTTCTGGCTGCTACAGCCTTGAGAAATGCTTTTAAATTGACAAATATGCTGTGAAGAAAAACTACACCGAACTGTCAGCTGAACTGATAAAACTTCTTTCTTTTGCATTTTCATCAAAACCCCTCAAATCCATCAGAAATATGATCCACTACCACATAGGCAGCTAGAAAGCCCCTTTTAGAATATTTAACTGTAACAGTCATTCTGGAAAATGATTTAGCATTTCCTCTTTCTCTCTCGCAGCTATTTCTTTTTCAGGTATGCATTCTTGCACAACATTTACAGCTGGTGTAAATGTTTACTCAACACATTAACAGATCGGCTGCAGGCTTCCAGCACAGATTCTTTTCATAAACATAAAAAGAGCCTTGGATATTGCACTGACACAGGGTTGTTCTGGGTAAGACACTGTAACCACAAAGCTGCACAGTATAACCATACTGATAGAGCTCACAACACGTAAATCATTGAGGTTCCTCAGTTTTCTTGCATTGCATCATACTGAAGGTGATCAGTGTAACTCTGCTTCAAAGGAATTTAGACTGAAGGAGAGAAGTTAAATTCAATTCAATTTTATTTATATAGTGCTATATCATAACAGAGTTATCTCATAGCACTTGTTAATATAGAGCAAGTCTAAACCAATTCTATACGTAGACCCAACAATTCCACCATGAGCAAGTGCTAGAAGTGATGAAATGAAAGCTGTTATAAAGAAGTGAAAGTATTTCCGTTGTGGTTTACATTTACACTAGTTACACTACAGTGTGACTCATGTCAATGTGAAAGTATGATGGCGAAATCAAGGTTTAGGTATATAGCACGCTATCTGCTCACAGAATTTCCCTTGAATTCTGAGCTCACATTAAACAGTGACGGAAGATCCTTTCTTTCTGTGTCTCGGGCGTATCAACATCTGCATCATTTCTGGTCCATTAGAGTCTAGTGTTTCTCCCCACCCCTGAAACCTACTGCCTCCGTGTGCAAAACCAAACCGCCCTCCTCCTACACATGTCTTCCCCTTTTTATACTCATACCTTCCCCACACTCCTTGCTGACACTTCAACTGTGGCTGTCAACGGCATGTAATCTCAACCAGAACAACAAAATCACACAGTAAACAGAAAAAATAACGCTTGCACTCTGTCGTTATTGTATTGGCTGCTATCTATCTAGTGTTGTAATCATTTGAGAGTGCCATGTGGGACTGCAGTGGTGGACTGCAACTCTGAAGATTCTCTTCTGAACCTCGTCCTCTGACCCTCCTGGACTGAATTCTGGCAAACCCGAAACGGCTCTGGAATGTGTGTGAAACTCTTCACCCACTGGGCAGCTTTCTTTTACAATCAAGACACACTTCTTGTCAAAAACAGCAGGTGAGGACATTATTGATTACAGTTCTGGATGTAAGATGTCTGGAAAGCATGTCAGACAAAGAAAGTAACAGTCAAAAGGTTAATAATGTGTTTCGTTTTTTTGCAAGAAGAGTGTTAAAGGTATTAATTCGGTTTGAAACTTGACTTTCTTTGCTAGTTTTCTTTTCGTCCCCAGTGGACTGTTGTCAAGGGAAAGACGGCGTGCTTCAGGCTGTGAGCCAGCTTTGCAAAAATAATTAGGGTAGAATTGTTGATTCTCTGCAGGATATAATGTTTTCTGCTGTTCTCCCAGCGGTGGGCACGACAACAGGTTGAATAATGCGGCAGAGAACTGCTTGATGAGAAGAAATAGTGGAAATCCACAGGGATGAACTGTACAGGTGGACTATGTTACCTTTAAAACACAGCTTTGGTATTAGGGAGGCAAACTATAAAACATAAGATAAAATGTGCTTTTCCATTTGGTTTGGAAAAGGAGATCTGACATGCAGCGCGTTCCCCTCTTGAAGTTTTGCTCTCACTGGTGATAAGGCTATTTAATAACAACTAGGCTTAGTTCAGCTTATAATATTAACAAACATATAGTTGGCTCAGATGGATGAAAGGATGGACAGAAGCGTGGACCAGCTGTGTAAAGCATCAGGATTATGTGATAAAATAACACTTTGCATGTGAAAAGAACACCAAAGCGTGAAAATAGGCCTATTGTTAGCAAGAGGGGAAGACCAATGTGTGGTTAGTCAAAGCTGCCAGAGTGATGACTAAACAACAGTCCATGAATAAATTTAGAAAATGTTTCAGATTCACGATCACAACTTTCCGACACAGCAGTTAGTGTAGTTTCCACAACCCCTCGTTATTTGCACATTTTATGAATAATCCATTAAATCAAACCCATTTCCACACGCCTGCCTGCATGCACGCCGATAAAGACACGCGCACGCAGGCACACATTATCGTTTACTAAAAGATGGTCTGGCTCCAAATGGCTCCTCCATTATTGAGTTTGGATGGGACAGCCAATCTCTGTCCAGACGTTAATGGCATTAAATGCTTCCTGAGCCAGTAAACACACCGGGGCAAAGCCTAAGCCGTAGAAATATCAAACAATGCCACTGAGATACAGAAAAATAGCCATAAAGATACAGAACACAGGTTTAATTTCCTGATGTTGATACCTAAGAAAGAGACAGGAAATTGACAGAAAAAATTCTACTTGGTGTATAAAAACTTGGTGTATATTTAAAAAAAAGCTACTGAAGGACCTTGTCATTTTGCATAAAAAATAGCGACCATATGTTTAATTTGATAGAACATCTTTGCAGGAAGTGATTCAAGGGATCTACATTGTGAGACTGGTGACTTTATCATTACCCATTTAGGTCGTTTTGACCTTTTTGCGCTTTCTGGGCAGCAGAACATTTTGAACAGGAAACAACACAGACTAATTATCCAGGATGTGTCTGCCTAGCATGCGGGAATCACAACCACAGCTCTATGATGAGCTGGGACTGACCATGCATACAGTGTAAATCAGGGAAGAAAATATGATTAATTCATATGGGGCATGAAGTTAATGTTACTCATTCTTCAAGCCACAGTAAACATTTAAATCCTTCTCATCTGGGAGAGATGCATAAGCCTCCCAGTTCTGCTGGTGCCGGTTACATCAGACATTATCTCTGTAAGGACACAGAATAATTTATAGTCAGACCCAACCAGTCATAGCAATGACTGACTATAAATTATTCTGTCCCCACAGAATCACAAGTTCCCATTGCGCTGATAAATTGGACTTAAGTTGTAACAAGCTCTGGTTACAGTAACATGCAAATGCTCTCTTTGGGAGTTCAGTCTGTGTTGCCACCGACCCCACCCCCGCCACACAGACTTAGACCATGCAGGGCAATAAGTGCGACAGTTTTTAGACAATTTTACAGGGAGCAGAGGTTTGTATCTAATTCATCTGGTATAGGACATTAGTTCCTTAATGCTCTCAGCTTCCATAAAACCCAGGACATTTGAGGCAGTAAAGAGGGAATTTTGGCAATCTCAGTTTCTGGGTGCAAAGTGTTATCATCAGGGAGTCTGTATCTTTTCTATGGGGGGGGGGGACTTTCTCTGCCCAAACACCATATACTGTTGAGCCAATCTGAGCCTCACACTCAGGAACATCACAGGACAACCAAATGATTTCTTCTCTTGAGCTCATTAGACCATGAAATAGGACCGGGGATGCAAAATGTCCAAGCTGTATTGTGGATTTTAAACTCTTACTGTGAAGGTCGTTTTATCTTTTTCTTTTATACTTGCAGGTGAATTTCTAACCGGGAACGTGACAGAAAACTAAAGGAACAATGAACATCACAGTCACACTGCCAGCAACGACCGCAAACTCCACTCCAGCGTGCGTTGAAATCCAGCCGAGAGCCATGAGTTTCTTCCTGATGTCTGTTTACATTCTGGCCTTTATCTTTGGTTTGATCTTTAATGTCCTGACCTTGGGCCCCATTTGGCAGCAAGTGCGGCGGCAAAATGTTCTGGGCATCTTCCTGCTAAACTTGTCCATCTCTGACATGCTTTTCCTCTTCACTATGCCCCTTTGGATCAATTATTACCTGCATGACCACCACTGGAAGCTAGGTGTTATCTCCTGCAGCATAGCTGGCTTCTTCTACTACTCCAACATGTACATCAGCATCTACCTGCTCTGCTGTATCTCCGTGGACCGCTGCCTGGTGGTCACCTACCCGCTCCGCTCCAAGACCCACCGTACATCACGCTACGCCTGGGCACAGTGCGCCGCCGTTTATGTTGTAGTGATGGCGCTGCACATCATGGTACTGGTCAATGACAACCTCACAGATGCCCATGATGACATAAACAACAATGACCGTTGTTATGAGACCTATCCCATGGAGAGGCCTGTCGCATTGTTCAACCTGCTCCGAGTGGGCATCGGCTTCCTGCTGCCACTGCTGGTGTTGGCAGTGAGCTACTGGAGGGTGCTGGCAACTGTGGGCCAGAGTCCCGGCCTGAGTGCCCAGGCTAAAAGGAAGGTCCGCATGCTGTCCTTTGGGGTGATTGGGATCTTCTCATTTTGCTTTGCTCCATATCACATTCTCCTGCTCATACGCTCACTAGTCTTCTACAACAGCAATGAGACAAGTTACTGCCAGTTTGAACAAGAAATGCACATTCTCTTCTCATGCACACTGGCACTGTCCAGTCTGAACTGCGTGGTGGACCCTGTGCTGTATGTGCTGGTCAGTAACGGAGTCCAGGAGGAGGTGAAACTGTCTTGGAGGAGACATAGAAGGACACAGACAAATACAAACTGTGCTCTAACCACATTAACCAGAGCAAAGTCTAATAATAATTTAATATGAAAAGTAAGCTGTGTGTGGACAAGTGTGCGTGTGCATTCACATGCACATGTTTGTGTGTATTGTGCATACATGTAGCTGCTTAAACCTTTCAGAGTTAATGAGTAAGTAGCAGGACTATTTACATACCATAATCAACCCTTGCTGTAGAGACAATTGGACATCCTTTGAGAGAACCAGTTTGTGTGGGTTTTTCTTTCTCATATCCTGTGCAGTGTAGAGGAGGGGGTTGAATAACATGCATCTCAGAGCACTGTAATTGGATTGCACTCCCAAGTTCTTCAGTGGCAGCCACTTCTGGTTTGCGCTTGGACACTGGTGGAGAAGCCTTGTGTTTTCCCTCCAGGCTATACAAGGATGTTGTGATTGTGTGGCCCTGGCATAGCTAAAGGTGCATTACCTCTAAAGAAAGACATAAAAAGCATTTATTAGCATGACCGTGTGTCTGACCATCAGTGAAACATGTAAATCCAAATAAACCAGTTGTTTGAACAAGTGCATGGGTTTCAAATTGTTTAGTTCATGCAGAAAACACCTGATGATCAATTTTGCATTTAGCAATTTATACATTTCCACAGGGAGGGAAGGCCATGGGAGATAAGACTGTACATCCGAGCACTTTGCCATTACCGTCACACATAAAGGTAATAATAAATCTAGCACAGCTGTGTGCTGCACAAGTGCCGAGTGAGCAAAGGCTGCAAACATAAGAGCTGTGTGTGTGTGAGAGAGACACACACAGATTTACCATAGATTTATATTTACCACAGTGTCTGAATAATGTGAGCAAACTTTGATACAAATACTTTAAATCTGATCTACAATAGACAGACAAAGGCAGGCAGACAGACAGAGAAAGACAGAGGGAGAAAGTAGCTTTGAAACAAACCTTTGTTTTACATTTTGTACAGATAGTGGCTCTCTAATGCATCGATACATCACTAGCTGAGCAACCAGTATGAACCCTGAGGTTTGTACGATCAGTTTTCTTGCTTTCAAAGCCTATACTGCTGAGTCCTTGGTCTGTATGTGGTACACCGCAACCGTGTCTCCTGAAAACTAGCTTTTATACTACTAAAATGCTGTTCCTAAAAACGTCATTGTTGCCTGGATTGTGTTTACTGTCGATGTTTTGTTTCCAGTCCACGATCAGGGGATATTGTGAGAAAACAAATTAGATATGTTGTTTGTGAACATTTTGCTGATACGGTTTTTTTGCAACTTTGTAGATACTTCCATCAAAATGTTCCCTTATTGTGTTGATAAAAACGCAATCCAAGTGCCGTAACCTTCTTTGAAAACACATTTGCTTTTGCAGATTTGTTGTATGTGATTTTTTCTTTTTAGGGAGACAGGGTTTCACAAAAGCTCATTGCTGCTCAGTGTTAAATACTGGCATATGGATATGGCTGGTGATATTCTATATTTTTCTGATTTTCAACAAATCCCATAAAGAGACCAAAACCAATTCAATTTTATTTATATAGCGCTATATCATAACAGAGTTATCTCATTGCCTTTGTTGTTAAAGTCTGATATACTGTAGCTTATTCCTCTGTTTATCTTGAGTCAATTTGACAAACGGTAAATCATCCTGCTGCTGGAAATAGAGCATTGCATGCGTTAATCCCCGGCCAAAAATACTACTGGCAGTCAAAATGTACGTCGAATGGGCCACAGACCATTTAGGGAAGTAGAAGTTGGTCTTATGCATTGTTGGTTTTGATCCTCTCATGGGATTTGTTGAAAAAAATGTAATAATGCCAGCCTTTAAGACAACACAGCCATATGGAAAAAAGAAAAGCCTCATTCATATATATTCATGAAATGTTCCCATAAAATGTCCTTCCCTCATTCTATTATTTCTCCTCAATGCTCTTACAAAGCTTGAGGCAATTTGAAGAAGCACTGCTTGAAAAAGTAACTTCATATTTGCAAATGTTAAAAGGCAGTCAAGTTCAAAGAAAATACCCGAAGCTGCAGTCCATCATCCTGTGCCATTAGGGCCAAGATATTACAGATCAATTTTCTCCACACTTACTTTTTAATGAGCTTACTCAAGCTGTAGCCGGACTCCTTGGGAAAGCAATATGGTTTCATTGATTAGCTGTTCTGACTCATAGCCTCATAATTCAGGATTGTTCTAAATGCATTACAAGCTATTCTTAGACTGAAGTTATTTTAGCATTGAGTTGAGTATTGTTACACATACAAAACAGCACTCAGCAGAAAAAACTTTCCTCTCTCATAATGAACAATCACTGCTAATCAGTTAATGTTCCTATTGACCTGCCGCTCTCCTGCTGCTCCCTGTGTTATTATTGAGTGTGTATTTAATGAAACAGCAAGTCTTAATATTAAAACTCAATTTGTCCAGGTCCTCATGCATTTCTGAAGCACAAACCCAAAGTGTTTTTTCATTAGATTTGATATGTCATTACAATAAGCAGGATATTTCATTTGCACTATGTACTGTAACTAAAGACATGTAGGCAGTCACATTTAAATTACAGTGAATCACCTTTCTCAAATATATGCCATAAATGTTTCAAATATGCTAGGGTTTTTTTTGTGTACATTTGTGTTTCTTCTAAAGTATGATTTCAATAATGTTTATTTTTTAGGGTATTTCTCATGTATGTGTAGAATCTATTTGCACTGCTCACCTGAATGGACGTTATTTATTACATCATTTTGTTTGTGTTTTTGTATTATTGTCTCTGTTTTCATTGTCAAGTCAATTTTATTTATAGCTCAGAATCACAACTTTGCCTAAGACGGCTTTACAATCTGTACAACACGATACCTTCCATCCTTAAACCCTTTAGCTGGAAATTGAAAAACCTAATAGGATGAGAGGGAAAAACCTCAGATAGAGCAACATAAGAGGGACAGACATGCAAGATATATCATATAGACAGTGGACTTGTAACAAAATCAGTAGTATAAATTAGGTTTATAACTTAAAGCACTAATCAATAATGATAATGTAATAATAAAAGGGTTGCTACTAAACCCACAGAGACTTTTCAACCAACTCTGCAGTTCCCTTCAGGTCTGTAAACCTTTCTCGCTTCTTTTAACATTGAAACATCAAGCAACTCAAGGTAAAAGTTTTAAATGAAGGCAAAGTATTCAAACATAAATTATAAATGTTTTTTTTTAACATATTCTGTGAATGTAAGCTTGGATGTTTGTTTGCATCGGTGTAGAACTGCACTGCTCTTGTGAATGCAATGCTACTTTGCACCCAGCCCTCAAATGTCACGGTGATCCATCTGCACATGACAAACACCATGTTCTAACCCTAACTGTAACATCCTCCTCCCCACCCTCACACAGGAACACACATGCATGAAGACTAAAAAGACTGTGAGGTCCCTCCCTCCTTTAATAAATGACTCTGGTTTTAAGTCTTCTTTGACACATTCCCCATGCCAGTTTGTGACAAAACCTACTTGCAATATTTTTCAGGCTATCAGTTAGGATGTTGTAATAAGTGTAGTACAAAAGTAACAAAAAAGACAAAAGATTTCCCTACAGTTTCAATTCAGGACAGGAAATAACAAGCACTCAACATGGCTTTGTGGTCTTCCATCTGTTCTGCATCACTGCGTCTGCATGTATGCATGTATGCACAATATGGTTAAGTAACAGACAGGCCATGTTTTTCTCATTAAGTTACTCTAATACACATATAACTTATGTTATATGATTATTATGTTATGTTATAACTTCAGTGTCAGATATTTGGGCAATTACTATAACCCACTTGTATCTATCAAAACAAGATTTATTTTTGTTTATTTGAGTGACAACAAAGCAAATTTGAAATTCATTGCTTGAAAGGATTAGCAGGTGCTCATCATGATATCTGCACTATGGATTTACACTGTTAAAACAATACCCAATTTCTAGTCATGGTGATACTTTTATGGCCCATTTTTTCAAAATAATTGCCTGCAGTGTATTTTGAA
The DNA here is from genome assembly GCA_036023855.1 of Gadopsis marmoratus. Lineage (NCBI taxonomy): Eukaryota > Metazoa > Chordata > Actinopteri > Centrarchiformes > Percichthyidae > Gadopsis > Gadopsis marmoratus. Next base: position 17,012 of record JAVQJF010014748.1, on the reverse strand, counting down.
TATTCTCTTTTTCATGTAACACCTTTCCCCTCACGCACAGCCCATAATTTAAGGTGGTTAAAGTGAAATCTGTCTGGTAGCCCAGGGGACAAGCAGGTCTAAATCCTCACGGTAAGGAGCTTAGTTTGTTTAAACCAACAGGTCTTAGCCAGAATCCACTCACCCTTGCGTCAGTCGAAACACCAAAGTTTGTATATGTATGTATTGTAATATGCAGCAAATGAACTGGAGCAGCTCTTAGCCTCATCCAAACAACTGAAGTGGCCGTGAAAAATCTCTCATCTTTCCAGAAGGGACAAAAATAACACGTCATGTGTTTTGTTCTTATTTGTTTTGTGATTTTGCATTGTGCTGTTTAAGTGACTGCGAGAGGCAGAAGAATAATACTGTAATATTGGGCTTTTACACCCACAGTGCAATAATTTGCCTTTGATCAAACAGCTCAAGACTTGTTCATTTTGTACTTTGTAAAAAAAAATGACATGATTCTGGCCACTTCAGCAGGATGAGGCCTTCTCCAAAAACTAAATAAGAAAATTAAAATTAAAATAAACATTGAATTTCTTTGGGTGACTGATTGCTCTATTAACAGTCAGCACTCTTACAACTCCAGTGTGCTATTACAATGAAATCACTGCAATTTTCATTCAAGTGAGTGGGTGACATCTTTGCCTCCGGTATTCAGTTCTTATAAACACGTGTTTCAATACATCAGAGCGATTGAGTCCAACAGTACTGCACAATTTTCTGCAAAAGTGTGAAGAGTTTTGGCTATTTCAATTGAGAGGTTTCCGTTTTTCTGTTGTTTTTTTTTCATGTGCTCTTCTAACCAGTCCAAAGGTGGGCGGGCCTGCATTGGAAAAGGTCCAGGATGTAGCAATATTTGAAATCAAAATGTGACGACAGTTGTGGGGCTGTTTGCTCATGTCAATCACGATGAAGTCGCACCCACAAAGTTGTGATGAAACAAATTAGCTGAGTTTTTGAGTGTCAAACTCTTGATAAACAACTAAGGATGTCTTTCTTTCCCTGAACTTGAACAGTGATGGCTGCTTATTTAGTCATACTAAAGACTTCACATGGGCTTCATTTGTGGATTGACATTGTGTTTGGCATTATGGCATTGGAGGAAAGTGAAATTCACCTTGACCTCACTTCTTTAAAAACAAAACGTTTGCTCTTGCAGACCCTTTCAAAAGGAGCACCGGGTTAGAAATCTAATTCAGTGGAGCTGAATTCAGTCTCAAGGTTCACTTAAAGAGAAAAGTCAGGCAGTCCCAGCTGCCGAGCAACAGGCAGCAAAGTAATCTGATTGTTAAAAGGTGACAGTTGACATTAGCATTATTGGCTGGGGAGCTGGGGCTTATTAGCTTGTACTAAAGCTGCACTGAGTATTTTAGTTCCTGCCAGTTGGCTGATGAACAAATGGTGTTTGGGCATTGGATGGGCTGATTGAGTTTGTTTATGGACAATATGCCCTGCTCCATGATAGTATTATTGTTTGTAATGCATTGCAAACCTTCCAGTTAACAGTAGAAAAAAACACCCTTTTGTCATAAGCAGCAATAATAATGAAAAGTGTAGAACTCTGAATAACTAACTGGACCGAATTAATGCTGCTTGAATGTAATTTAGATCACATTAGCCTGTTCTCTTGTGAGTCTTTTAATAGGAAGCATGTTCAAAACCTGGCTTGATAGCCAGGCTCTGACAAACAAAGAAAGCATTAATCACACTTAATGGGAACTGAACGGCAGGGGCGACAGCACAGTGATGCTTACAGGTGACTTTATTGTTCATGCTCTGAATATTAAGTTGATCATTGTGTCAATATTGCTTTCCAGACAGAGCCAACTCACTGAGACATTGTTCATCAGGTAAACCTTTATAACTTTGGCACTGATTACAGTTTACAAACAGAGGTTTGAAAGTGACATAAGCCGCAGATTTCACCTCTCACTGCTGTACATATTGATCAACAAAGGTCCATACTGGTGCACATTTACACAAACCTATGCACAGATGACACACAAGCTTAGACTGTGGAGCCAAATCATAAAGAACTAATACGACATAATAACATTAAAAACAGCAGGCAATGTGTATTTCAACATACATGTCACATAATGTAGGTGATATGTAAAACAAGAGACTTAAGTGACATTAATTAATTAATACAATTTTGAAGTACAGACATTCAGTAATCCGCGACAAATTAAAACAATCACATTGTGTCTTCTGCACATCATCTTCTTGGTCTGTAAGCCATGTCTGGTGACTTTGCTGCTCGATCAGCCCCCTGAAGTCCATTGTTTACCGTTTAGTATAACCAAGTCCTGTAACCAGTTTAGCCACCCCTGGTCACAGCCTCCAGCATGTCTGCTACAGAGCCCCTCAGCCTGAGGGTCTGTTTATGCCACTGCTGGGCTCTCTTAAAGCTGCTTAGTGTCTATGCCAGCAGCTCAGCAGTCCAAGAAAAACACAGGGATCCCAATGGATGGCTTAATCTTCTTCATCATCCTACAACACTACAGTCTGCTCTGCATCTGATTCATCTCCCGTTTGTCATGCAGGGCCTTATTTAGCACTGCGTCAGGTGATATTGTGCAAGAGAGGACCGAATATGTTGAAGTCACAAAATGCTGGAAATACATGGAGAAAACCGATTTGAATGAATGTTCAGCAGTTGCCTTATTTTTAGTGTTAGGGGTGCAGGTGTTAGCATGCGGGTAAAGACAGTGCTCTGCGTGTCAGGAGCTGCTACTCGTCAGGAGGCTTGCTTGGATATCAGCTCCTGGATGTCGTTCTTTCCACCACCCCCCTCTAACAATTGCGACAAGGACAGAGGTAACCTTTCAGGTGCATGCGGACCTTGCTGTGCAGTGAGGCGTAGATGAAGGGGTTGTAACATGCAGAGCTCATAGCCACTAAATGACAGCAGACTTGTAAGACATTAACGTAGCGCTTCCCCATGATGTGGAAGTCTGGGTCCAGGTCCAGCAACAGGTTCAGCACCTACACAGTGACATGGAAAAATCTTTAATTAATTCTTCAAAGTGCACTCAACTTAAAGCCAATTTTTCCTCTTGCTCATTTGACGCCATCACTAATCACAACAAATGCCGTACTGCAGCCCTGTAACTCTCAAATGCATCTGCTATTTGCACAGACAATCAGTTATGACATGTCGTGCTGCCACCATTTGTGATATGCGTTTAGGGAGTTCTGGCAAAATGGTTTTGTGAAATGGAAACCGAGGTCTATGCAACCTTAATCCCGCAATGCAAACCCTGTCTTCTTCTTCCATTAATATGATGATGAAATCGTAACCCGTTAGGCTTTTCATGGCTCATTGTGGGCATAATGTTGGTTTTGTAGACACAATTACCTGATGATAAACTTCTGTGGTCAGTTTAAGCTCTTTTTTATCACTTCACTGCTGTCAAGTTTATGATTTATTATCAGATGCCTACAGAGCAATGTAAATTTGATCTACATCCCAAGCCTAACCCCCAAATCAAGATCATCCTCAGATTCCACTGTGATGGGGAAGGATAGTCCAGCTAAGAATTCCTCGGAGTTTGGCTTTGCTTTAGTCTGGCTCTAAGACTCACCTGCAGGGGCATCCAACAAAGGGCGAAGGCCAACACTGAGGCCACCAGCAGAGAGAAGGTCCTCTTCCTCCTTTGGCTCCAGCGCTGCTGGCTGTTGGATGGCTCCCCAGGTACTGAATAGCGTTTTAAGCTGACAGTGATGGCACAGTAGGATACGCTGACCGACAGCAGTGGAATCATGTAGGAGGCTATGAGAATGAAGCAAGAGTAGAGCAGCCGAAGATTGCCACTATTTGGCCAGAATTCCTCACACACTACGAGGTCGATGCCACTGGGTCGCAGGTCCAGATAGCGCGTGTAGAGAGACGGAGGTGCAGCCAGGGCAAGCGATATAAGCCAGACACCCAGAGTCACTGCACCACAACCCCACGCAGAGATCCTCCTCCGTACCGGATGAGCTGAGACAGAGCGGACAAAATACAGATATAGCAAAGCCTTACTGCCATCACAGCACATTACTTTAATGTGAAAATAATCACCATGTTTAGACTGTGTGTGTAGTTTGATAGCATCTCTTTCAAATTATTCTGATGGGATAGGTTTTATCTGTAGAATAATGCGCATTCATCTCAGAATCAGAGTAATCAGTATTCATTGCTGTCTACAACAGTTTTGGATACCAACACCATATGTTCCAGAGAAACAGTTTTTCAAATCCTATAGTGGGCTTAATAAAGACAATACTCATCACCTAATCAGAAAAAATGATTTTAAGTCCCTTACCTACGACAATATAGCGGTCCACAGCAATGGCAGTGAGTGAAAGCACTGAGGCAAAAACAGTGGCACATTGCAGCAAGGGGACCAGATGGCAGAGGGGTCTCCCAAAAGCCCAGCCGTGGCTGTCGAAGGCGTAAGACACAGTCAGTGGAACACAACTCAAACACATCAGCAGGTCTCCAGCAGCTAAGTTACCGATGAAAAAGTTGGTGGCATTGTGGAGTTTCTTGTCCGCCAAGATGCAAGCCAACAGGAAGGTGTTTCCAACACCAGCCACGACCACTATGAGGCAGTAGAGTGGCAGGAACAGAGGTTTGAAGTGAAGAAGAAGCTCCATGCCTATAAACATGTCCAGGGGGTCACTGCGGTTGAGTCCTTGGTTATTGCTGCCTTCTAGTCTTTCTGGTCCTGTTCCATTGCTTGTGTTACCACTGAAATCCTCATCCATGAGGATATCCATGTCTGTGGAGGCCAACCTTGAAATAAGGGAGAGTATAGTCAACAATAAATTAATAACTACTAGAGGAATCCTAAGTAAGTAATCAACCTCAGATTTGGGATTATTTTGGGATATTTTATCACTGTTCACAATTATATATTATACGATTTGGAAGTGTGTATCTCCCAAAATGTTTTTTCCATAATTCAGGGGCTTTTGGGGATTGTTAACAGAAAGTTTAATATTGTCATGGTGTCATTTAGTTAGCGAGTCACTTTCCTGAGCTCTGTTTTTTTAGCCTATATTTATCTACATTTTGGTAAATTGGTACCATTAAAAAATATGTCGAATTAGCAGTTCCTGTTTGCAATGTATGTAACTACGACTGGATTACTTTGATACTGAAGAAAATTTAAAAACATGATGATTCTCAGGCAAAGACATGTATTCAAAAACATGTAGGGGTTGGTGGAGTATGAAGTGGGGGGGCCCAAAGGCTGAGAATAAGACATACAGGTTTAAATCAAACCACAGAATAGGCAAGTACCCTACCGGACTGTGCACAATGTGTAATAAACTGGAAAATGTACTGATAGATTGCAACAGGTATGATGAAGAAAAAAGGGAATTCATATAAGCACTAAATGATGAAAAACAAAATATTACACTGGGGAATCTGATAGGAAACACATCATGCATGTATGCAATCTTCTACTTAATTAGGCTACTTTAGAGTAACAGGAATAATAGACAATTTAGTTGATTCTTTTTTCTGCCGATCTACTGCTCCACATCCAGTCCAGTAGGTGGCAGTAATGCATTTATAAGCTGGTTGCCAACTGCCATTAAATCTCAAAGACGAAGAAGGTGATTCTGGACAAAAAGTGTTTGTGATGGACATCGGAGATAATTATGTCCTTGGGAAGTGTAAGTTACTTTGAATGTAAAAAATATGAATATTGTGTCTATGTGTTCATATTTTTACGGAATTATGACTCCGAGAAGGAATATTAATTTTTACACAAACATCAATGTTAGATACAATCTTTACACTGTATGGTGTTTGTTCTGGGGCCTTGCAGCTGAGTGAGTGAGTCAGTGTGCTGGCAAGCTATACAGTTCTGATCCCAAATCCATCACAAAACGGCTCTGAAAGATATTGATTTTGATCTTACAAGAACTCCTGTATTTTATCCTTCAATTCCAAATACCACAAAGGATTGCCATGAGACTACTTCAGTGTCCTTCATCCAAACAAGAATTTCATAGAATCAGATTTCATTATCTTTATCCTACAGCTGCAGTGATCTGCTTTATTTTGACTTCTCATCTGTAGAATTTTCTCCGGGGAAACTGTTCTGGGAAGCGATGAATTAGCCTATGCTTACAGGCGGATTTTCTATGTGTGAAGAAATATTTGCCGAGTTTGAGAATAAATGACTTGAGAAATGTTGAGAAAGTTTTACTAAGAGTCAAAGATGATGGAAAATTGTTTGCACACTAATGCCTCGTGATGTATCATGCATTGGAACATTATGTACACTGGCTGGTGCCATTTCCTTCAAATTGTTGTTAAATCCCATTTCCGGCCACTGCTGCCCCATTAGTGCAGCCTGTAGAGATAGGAGAGGGGAAATCGTTGAAACCTAAAGTGATTAGGTGTGTATGTATTAAATTGTAAAGTATAAAAAATGTCAACTGTCAGCTGCTGGATTATAAATGTCTGTGAAAAGTGTATGTTTCAAGCGGTCACAATCAACTTGCTGCACATTAATAAGGAGCACTGACTTCTCCGGCCATCTCAAGATGCCAGAACTTATTTCAAGGATATTTCACAGAATATTTGAGGATTATTCAGGGAAATAAGTATTTTAAAACAATTATTTTGACTCCGAGCATGATGCAGAACAAAATGTGATTTGAAATAATACAAAATCTATTTTGTTGGTATATGCTGGTAAAATGTGATAGACTTCTGACTAGCTGCCAGTAATTAATTAGCTGTAATTAATAATATTAATAATGATATAATAATCTACTTGGGTAAGCTAGTTCCAGGGCTTTGCTATTGTGAATGATGACTCACTGGCATGATACTGGGACACTTAATCGAATGGAGCCATTGTTAATTAAATTGGTTTCCCCTGTGCTTTTCCTAAGAAGACAAGTCAAAATGTTTGTTGTGAAAATGGTCTATCTTCCAACATAAAATGGATATCTACGCATGTGGATTGTAACATTTCAAAGCCTCATCATTTTAACAAAAATGAAGGCCAATTATTTTGTAAGAATGTAACAACTCCGACTCCCATGCAGCACTGAAAGCTCTCCGACTAACTCTCATTGAAGCTGTTTGTTGAACGCTAACAAGATGAAATCTTATAACTTTGTTGAAATGTCACATTGGTCAAATTCTGCTAGCCAGTATAGTAGTAGATACTAATTTATCTTAGAAGATTGGACAGGAAACCACAGGAACATGTTTCAAATTTTGGGAAATACAGATCAGATGACAGAGATATGAAAAAACCCACTGTGTTGGGGAAGCTGGTGGAACAGGGTGCTTGTTGGATCATGCAGATTCACAGAAGTTCCAGGAAAGTTCCAGGAGATGTCTGACACAGTTTCATCCAGATAAATTGTAAAAGGTAAAAAGTTAACCCTCCTGCACTTCTGGTGCAGTCCCTTTCTTTTTTCTTTTTTTTTAATCTCTGTCATTGTCAGCACTATTGCAGAGTGGGATTGTGTTCTCTATCTACTCCCTGCAAACCTAATTCTCATGCAGGGTTGGAGTCCATCACTCTGTGGCCTTTTAGCATGCTGAAAGCACCAAACTGCCTCCATCGTGCCTCTGAGTAAATCGCTGCCTGCACGTCAAAAGATTTTCTGATGTCTTTAAATCTTTTTTGTTAATGTCAACTTCTCTTTCTTTTGGAAAAAACAATTCTGACCTTTATCTACGGATTAGAGTTTCCCACCAATAGGATTTATTCTGATGGCCAAATAGATTTGCTCCCACCTAAAGGAATTGTTGTTGTTTTGTGTGTAAATGCAGTTCCACAGTACATAATGATTGAAAAGTCTACCAAGATAGTGCAAGTTCTATAGATTAAAAAGTAACTTTCCTATTCAGAAGTAAGGCCATGAATGCTGTTTTTGGACTCTTTACTGACAGATGTTGTGGCTTTCTACCATCACGTGGACAACCCGCAGCCCCCAACCCTCCTGATCAATCAAACTGAAACAGATGTTTCCTGCTGTGTCTAAACAGACTTATGATGTGCTGAATTTGCCTACTGCTTGAAGAACACACTGTAACATTTCTGAATGAGTACTAGATGTGACACAGAATACTCTGAACTAATGCAGTGTAGCATATTCTGGTGGAAAATCACTTAAACTGCTCTCCTTGCTCTCCTCTTGTCTGAAGAGAAAACTACAAACCTTTGCATCCACCTTTGTGATAAGTGGTACTTGGGTTAAGAATCACTTAGAAGACCCTTTCAGATAATTTTATACTTTTGTCTGGAAAGTGTGCTATGATGTTGCAATGCAACATATTTTTGCTAAAAACAGAAAATGCCCTATTTCATGCCTTCACTAGGGAGGACTGACCCACAGACTCATCTACCTCTTGTCACAGTATACCGGACTAAAAGCCACAAGCCCTGTTCCAGCCACATAGTTTGCTGAGGACACTGAGTGCAGTCTTCCAGGGGGCCAGAGATGTCATGCAGGGCATGGCTTTTAAACAACAGCATGAGGGGCACAACATAGTTTGTTTTATTTTGTTTTCCTCACTAACATTCAGAAACAGCAGTCCAAATATTTATGAGTCATAATTATTGATGGTTTTTCAGGAAAGTGACTGGATTAACATAAATTGATCTGTTTTCACTGTTTGTTTTGAAAGTATAACATAGCTGACTTGATGGCTGCTATGATGCTTGATATTGTATGACTAATGTTTCCAGATTTTATTACAGGCAGCATAAGTCGCATTTGAACTATTTGTACTATACTAATGTGTAGCAACATCCACACAGTTTCAAGACAGCAAGTAAGTGAGAGACGAGCAAAGGACTACAAACACAAAAGCTGGTTTCAGAAGCGAAAATTGAAAGAAGCAGCCAAAAAAACCAAAAAGCAAAAACGGAACAAAAAGCAAAGCTTGCTAATGGTAGCACCAGCACACCATCCAACACCGCTGGATGTAACTGATGTAAGCCACAGTTGTGTTTTGTGTTTATAAGGCCTATGCACAGACATGAATAATGTGCGGGTGCGCTGTCACGATCATGTTTACATCTGTGTCATTGTGCGCCGATTCTAATGTTTTCATCTGGTGTTCCCAGACCAGATTTTGTCAATTGGTCTATCATCTTGGTCCTGCTATTATCACTTCTCTTCTATAGTATGGTGGTCTTGCATTGGGGCCCGACGCTGCCTTGTTACGCCACTGGATAGTCTGACCTCCTGGAGGTGCTAGACGCTCCACAGTTCCACAGTGATTGCGATTTATAAAATTAAGAGAATGTACATCCTTAAGTAGTAAAAGCAAAAAAAGTCCTCAACATACCTTCAAGGAATACATGATTTGTGTCTTTTTTTATCAATGGAATGGAATCATGTCTGACAATCCAGTGAGCTGCATTATTTTCTAAAATTAGGGTTATGATCCCAATTAGACTGCATTTAAGCTAAATGAGAAGCTGCTGAAGAATGTGAAGTTTGTCAAAACTGAAACTGCCACTGATGATGTTTTATGCACAATTATAAATCACGATAAAATCTCGAATAAAGTCTGGGTTGGGAAATGTGGTGTCCGCACAGATCTTCCATCCCATCACTGTGTGAAGAAATGATTCAGACAGCTGATAAAATCCACTTCAGTGCTTCAATGTGTGTAGCACATTAGTGCAATCAGTCTGAAGGGCATGTTAAAAAATGTCCAATATAAAACATGTTAGCAACCATTACTTGCTGGACAGCACTCTCCACTTTAGAGCTAGCGTCGCTCAGTGGCCGTCTGCACTGTGTCTTTGATTTCTAATTTGTTATGCACGTGTCCATCGTTAACAGCAGGATTTTCTCAGACCATCTGGTCTCATGCCATCTACTATTATCTGACAGCTTGTATAAGTCCACCCTTGCCTAGTAACGCTGTTGCCATGGCCTTTGTGGAAACCATTCAGACACTGCAGCTAATTTGTGAGGCGTGATGAGAATTGAGAACTCTCAAAATGCAAAGCAGGAAGGACGTCTCCTGATGAGTCTCTCTCACCCTATTTTCTCTGCTCACTTTCCCTGCCTTTCCACTTTTTATTTGCTCTTGCTGACTTCTCTGACATTTCCTAACCCGAGCACTTTATATAAATTTTGCATTTCTATCATTCTGTGGCTGCTGAGGCATCCAAAGACAGCCGGAGGAAGAGGCTGGACAAATACGAAACACAAATGAGGTCAAAGTTGATCATATGCAATTCTGATGAGATGAGTTACTCCTGTAGCCTACCTCATTATTTGAATTGCGAGTGTGCAAAGCCTGCTCACTTTTGACTCTGCATTATTACCACACAAAATGTATGATGGTTTTAGCGCAGCTACTCGAGTGGTTGTCAGACAAAAAATAAAATTGTTTATGCTCTCTTTAACTGTGTACATTTTTGTCACTCTACAGTACCATCTCCAACACACAAACATCTATGTACAGCAGTGTGGAAGTCTGGACCGTACTGGTTGCTTTTATGTGTTTTCAGTACACTGAAATTTCACACTGCAACGAAAAAGCCTCTCCTAGTGTGCAGAGCTAATGATCAACTGCTGGCTAAATGTTATTATCTCCTGCTGACCCTTTCATTAAGAGAGGTGAAAGCCTCTCTAATAGCATCGACTCTGCCAAGGAACAATTGCAATTTAAAATGTACACATTTGGACAGGCTGTTTGAGGGGTGAAAAAAATGAAAAGGTCATCAGATGTATGAGGTGCGGTATATGGCACTGTGTTTATGTTGTGTTTTCCCCACTGGAAGGGCACCCTAGGGAGCACTTCATCACATTGTCTTGCACATTGGGCCACCTTAAAGGGAAGTTTATCATGTTTTATCTACCACAGGGGCACCCAAGAGGACACTTTTGATGCACTTTTTTGAACATGGGGGGCACCGGGCATGCCACCAGTGCATTTGGACAAGCACAGGCAATAGAAAAAACGTTTTTAAGGTTAGCTGTGTTAGGTTGAATGTCAGTTAGCGGGAGTTATCAGCTCCCAAAGTGTTTCCCACCGGTCAGGACCTTTTTTGTGGTTGTTATTGCTGAAGGGTAGGAGTGTGCATTCATTCATTACCTTACAGATAGGAAAAAGAATACATCCCTACTTGCCAGACTAGATGTCATTACCATATTGATGTAAGAGGCTTCAACAGTTTTATCTTTTTCCCTGATGTTTGTGTTCTTCTTTGTCTGCAGGGTGTGATCTTTCTAACAACAGAGCTTATAAATGAAATGCTGTTCAGCTTTCAACTCTGTAATTCTGGCAGCGCTACTCTCCCTCATCGATTAATTTATGTTAACAGGATGCGCACAGATGCTTAGTGCAACAGAGTGCTAGAAAACGTGTGAATTATTTTGTATTGAAATGACATTCCTTTTAATAAATGGGCTAAGACATGCAAAAACACAATTCAAATATCTAGATAACAGGGTATGCTTTGCTTTTTTTAGAAGAGTATATTGTCATACATGCAAGAATATTTAATTTCATTTATTTAATTAATCAAAACAAAATAGGAATGAACTTGCAAAATCACTACCTGCATATCACTTAGACTGGGAGATAGTGTATTTTCATGTCCTATCCTATGCATGTTAGTTAGCTTCATTCTGTTTGTCATTTGTCTATCTTTTGTATAGTATTCCATCAACATATCCCATAAAATATTTAACGTGAATTATTCATAGAAAAATCATTGTTGTAAAATGTACTCTACAGGAACATATGTTTTGTCTTAAATTACTACAAATTACTACACATATGTGTGCATATATGTGTATATATGTTATATGCACATGAACATGTGACACAACACAGAAGAAGTGCTAAACTACCCCACAGCCTACAAAGCATACGTAGAACAATGATGCTGTCTTTCAGGACTGATGCTCCTGCAGTTTGGTCAAAGATGTTTTTTGCCTCTTTCATGCTCTGCTGTTGGGCGAATGCTCCTTCCATAACTAATATCGAAGTGTTAATCGCCAGACCTCCTTCAAAGCCAACAAATGCTGCTAATTGGCATTCATTACAATTTGGCCCACTTGTATGGCAGCGTTTGTATTATTCTTTAAGTATTCAGGTTCTTTTCCATCAAGTGTTACATTATTTTGTCAAGCTCCTGTATGTTGATTACAAAATGTTGCTTGTGAATCAGCAACCTGAAATAGTAATTGTTTGCAAATAAAACTTCTAATTAGACAATTGTGCAAATTACACTTAAATTGCACTTCTTAATTATAAGCAGCGAAAACAAGTGTATAGAGGACAAACATGTGTGGAAAAACGTTCATGCTATGTTTGTGTGTGTGTCCTCCGTTGTGTGGACGCATGTCTGTAAATGTCAATGCATGCAGTGAATCACTGGATAGAAACTGAGTGTCTTACCTGTGCGGATGTTTAAAATTGGAGATACTGAGAATATCCCTGAGTGGTGTTGCTTCAGCTCAGCAAATTATCTTATTTTCTTCTGTTTTCTTTGTCGTCTTTTTTTTCTTCAGTCCTTTTTCTTTCTAGCTACAGATCTTAAGTCTCTAGTTGGGAATGCTTTCCTGCAGCTTGTAGCAGCCCACAGTGATATGAGGAGTCAGGCAGGGAGACGCTATTGTCTAAATCAGCAGTGTGAGTGAGAGTGACAGCGAAAAGGGATCTACAAAACCTCTCTCCTTTAAATCCTCCTAAGCTGTGCCCCCTCCCACCTCTTCTCCTTTAGTTTGTCTGCATCCAGACACATTCACACACTGCAGCAACCTGTTATTTGCCCTTTGGAGGGGAGGGCAACCTTTTCTGTTAGCTTTGTTTGCTGTTTTGAAAGCCTTGATTACCTTCATATTCTTCTGAGATTATTCTCAAAATGGAAGAGGAGTGAGGGGGAAAAACGAGCAACCATGTGGGGAATAACAAAGAGAGACAGAATTGTATTTACTGTTTTGTCTTCAGGGTGAGGAGGAAGATGAAAACGTCCATTTATTGCACCAAAAGATTAACAAAATTGCAGAAGCATACCCAAATGCCTCTGCAATATTTACAAATTAATAACAAAAAATACATCTAATGATCGTCACTTCACACACCTCATGTTTGCAATTGCTGTCTACACCAGGCAGCGCTTGTAATGTCATACGCTGTCACGCCTACCAGTTTGTACTTTGTACTTTGCACTTTGTAATGTAACGCCCTCACAGAGGAACCCCTGCTGTCACTTCGACAGCAGCTACAATGAAGGCAGCATCAATGTTCAGATTGTTTTCACTCCTCTCAGCTACTCCTTCATCTCTCTCTGCCTCTCTCCCTGGTAAAGGCTGCTCCTATCACTATTGTTGGATGTGTGATGAGGATCTGACACTTGAAATCTGCTCCACAGGATCTCTATAACCATTTCACACCACATCAATCGGGTGACCAATTCAATAGACCACTCAATAGAACACACTTTCATGGCAAACCTAGAGCTATAAAACGGCACAGACAGGGGAAAGCAGTAGATATGGATTGCTACATTTCAGAGAAATTCTGCGCGGCTGGTCTTTGTGTAGAAGGCTGAAAGAAAACTGATTGTTTGATTGGCTTTTTCTTGCCACTGTGGAAAGCTTACAAAGAAAAGTTGACTGAAAAAGCAGAGGAATTCATATGCAGGTCTAAAAGATGACTTGCAAAAATAAACACAACATCAAAAGCATGTAAATACAGGTTTGGTTGTGTGGCAAGCAATAAATGTCAAACATTGTATCTTTCAATCAACTACAATATTTGTCTTGTCCCCTGAATGTTAGATGTTTGACAGTTTATGCATTATGTTCTAAACCGCTGTCTGGCCCCTTTGACTAAATTATGATTACAGGGTTGCTTCTGATCTCTGCTAATGTATGAATAAGCTTTTAGCATTCAGGTACCGAGGTGTAAGTCTTCATTTATTTAACCCTGTTATCAGTGTGTCACAGCTACAGAAACTCCTGCCAGGCATCATACTGGCTACGATGACTAGACACATACATGACAGGGGCCCAGAAAGGAACTGGTAAGAACACCAGAGGTGCAAAGCAAATAATAGCATACAAAAGTGTAACACATGACCAATGAGAGAGAAGGGAGAGACAGAGGGGACAGAGGAGGTGTGCAATGGATTAGGAAAACATGACAGACCACTGAGCAACTGGTCCGTACCACTAGCTTCAGCACCCCCTAGTGGTATTGACCAGCGATCCGTGTTAGCGAACATCGCCCGTGGACAGACCATTTTCAGGTCAAATCAGACCTTTGTAACAGGCTGCAAGAAGAGCACCTGGCTGCCTACCTGAGGGTCTCCATCAATGAGCTGAGCCCAGAGGAACTTAGTTAAACAAGGGCATTGGAACTCTTTTTCTCAAAACCTAGGAAAATTAAATGTCCAAATGGAAGATGCAATGTTTGTAACAGTGATGTAACTCCATCTCAATAAACCTATTCAACACAGGTAAAAACCTTTGCTCAAATGTGTGCTCTAGCATATTTTGTGAAATGTATTATAAAGATGTAGCTTCTTGATTTTGCTCTCAAAGTGCACAGATGGATGCTTATAACTTTAACATTTTTAAAGTTTTCTTCATGGGGCATGCCCCTGAACCCTCTATGGGGTGTCATGAAATCCCATGTTTAACACTAATCTGTCTAGATCTATTCAACATAAATTGTATATTCAATCTATACAGCAGACATAATTTCAGTAGCTCCCCTGTCAGTAAAATAGCTTGCAGATTTGAAGTTACATTAATTACTGTAGGTATATCCTGGTAAATGTTTTGACACAGTGGAACAGGAACTTCCATCAATGCCAGTTTCACAGAATTATTTTGAGATTTTCACTTTAAGTTACACAAGAATTTCTTCCATGCTCCGTTTCCAGCTGTCATGATGTACACATTGTCTGTGTACCGTGACTAAGACAAAGATGTTTGTGAATAATTGTCAGCCAAATCACAGATAACCTTTCATCTGCCCTGATGTTGTTTGACTGTGCCAAATGGAAATGTTTGCCCATCATTATGTCCACTGGTAGCGTATGGACTATAAATTAAAGCTGCTGCCTGCTGCTCATATTTGTCCAGTCAGTACTGGACCCAGCCAGGGACAGAATGAGCGGTGACCTGTCAGACAAAATGAGCAGGGCATAGTTAGATTGTGTTTGAGAACTTGTGCTTTCAAATGCATCTGTTAGCTCAGGCACTATTTGCTGCAGTTTGTTCTTGTCTGGTTTGGCAGCGGCTTACTGGGAGATTTACAGGACAAATGGCCTCAGCTAAAAGTAATGCCTTATCATGGTGATTGAAAAGCAGGGGTACCTGTTCCACAAGGGGTACCTCTGCAGTTACCAGCGGGTACGTGGAAAATTGTAAAGCTCAGCTAATTAGATAAAGTAGAAATAATTATTTGATAATATATATCCACATTTTTGGGCTTAGGAGAAAGATCAACACA
The DNA here is from genome assembly GCA_036023855.1 of Gadopsis marmoratus. Taxonomy (NCBI): domain Eukaryota; kingdom Metazoa; phylum Chordata; class Actinopteri; order Centrarchiformes; family Percichthyidae; genus Gadopsis; species Gadopsis marmoratus. The sequence continues at coordinate 1,516 of JAVQJF010014748.1, read as the reverse complement.
CCACTATGTTTGCAGACTTGTGAGATGCTGATCTTTAAAGGTATTGTTACAATAACTTATAAGCTATGGTAGTCTGACTGCACAAGACATGATTCGGTGTTCCACCAACCTGAGTCAATTGCAGGGTGATAAGACTGCCAAGACTTACAAAGACAGCAAAAACTTCAAAGTAAAGATATTGTAAATGGTTGAAACAACCAGTTTCTGTCACTCCAAGTGGCAGTAGTACATATGTCAAAACTACTAAAAAATATAAATGACTAACACCATAGAGCCATCCTTTTATCAAAGAGGTATTTAATCAGCATAGGCTATGTCACAGCTGGGGTAGATAGAGCTCTGAATATATTTATATTTTTTAACTCACCCTGCCACAAGCTGCACTATTGATTGGTATCTTATTTAAACAATAGCATTATATGATGTTGGAATTTACAGAATCATTCAAGCGTTTCTGAATATTTTGCCCCTTTACTGTACAAATCTTTCCTTCCTTTCAGGCAGCTGCTCCCATTCATTTCAATTTGGAATGAAAGTCAACTGACAGGTACTTACATCTCACTGTTCTGAGGTTGGTAGACGCTGTTGTGTAATCAGTCTGTTCACTCCCACTCGCCAGACTAAAAAGGTTAAAGCTTTGTATCACAGGCAGCTTGTGGGGAAAGTTGTTTGCTGGCTATATGTGGCAGATTCACGGGGTGAAAATCTGTCAGAGCTATGAACACCTTCAAAGAAATTGGACCTGATATTGATGTCGCTTTTGAACCAATTTGAGGTGTCAGAGTGACAGACTGCAGTACTTAATTTCTAACTCAAATCTGTGTGAAGTATTGGCAAATAGGGCAGCACAGATCCAATATCATTCACAAGCAGAGCTCTAGAGTAGGCACTGATAGTCCTAGCCTGTATAGCTTAAAAGAAAAATCTACAGCAATACTTTTTAATTATTTTCTAAACATTTTAATGTGTTCATAATCATAATCAAACCATAAATGCAAATGATACATCTATGAAGATCTCGCTTCCCTTTGTCTTCACTTCACTGCAGACTGCCACACTGCACTCAGTGCCTGTGAAATCTATGTGCACGTACGTATTGTGTGTGTGTGTGTGTGTGTGTGTGTGTGTGTGTGTGTGTGTGTGTGTGAGTTAATAAAATAATAAAATGAGTTAAGGGAGCTGCCAGAAATGCATAAATATCAGTATTTACTGGACAGATGAAGACGTGCACCTGTATGCTTTGGTGATGTTTGCTCCTTCTCCCTCTTTTTCTCCCTACCTGCAAACGTTTATGGCTGAAACGCTGCAAGTCAAAGCGACAACCATCTCCCCTTTGAATATAAAAATAGCTTTGCCCTGCAACATTTGCTGCCTTCAGTGCATACAAGAGCCTTCAGTGTGGACACACACACACACACACACACACACACACACACACACACACACACACACACACACACACACACACACACACACACACACACACACACACACACACACACACAAACAACCGAAA
>JAVQJF010014747.1:0-28348 GCA_036023855.1 Gadopsis marmoratus | reverse complement strand
GGCCTTCACAAGGCACAGAGGTGTGAAGTGAAGCTGTGAAATGCTTCTGTGATGTCTTTTTGTGTTTTTTTCCCTACACTTGATTGTTACAAGGAGTGGCACATTGCTAATAACATGTAAAAGGTCATGTACAAGGTCATGCAAATCGTTTGCAGTGTTATTTTGTAAATAGTTTGCAGTTTTATTGTTAGAATATTATTTTGTAAATAGTTTGCTGCCTTTGCTTTATACCTTTGTACCTACCTCTGTTTTGACTCTTATATACACAACCTAGGGTCCTTTTGGAGTCTCCAACTGTCCAGTAATGGAACCGCCTATACATACACTCATAAAAATATGTGTAAAAGATTACTTTTTTGTGGTATTGTCATAACATTTGAACTGGGAGTAGGTAAGGCTTCAAGCTAAAGTCTCATTGTGTCTTCTAGTTGTGTCTTCCAGCTGTAGTCACCTGCAGATATATATTTAGAAGTAAATATTCAGGCGGAAGTAGAAACCTTTTATTTCAGTGTGTTCAAAATTATGTCACTCAGTTCCAGTAGCACTTAGAGTGATTCTGACTGTTGCATGTACTCCAAATGGTTCAAGAACACCATTCAGTTTACTTTGGGTATGCCTTGGATAGGCGTCTTAGTCGTTTTAGGCAGATTTGGCAGGAACTGGAAGAGGATGTAGCTGCAGTTGTTTTATAGAGTGGGCACACACATGTAAAATATGTGCACAGTCACTGTGAATAAAACCATACAGAGGTGGAGATTACAGAGTGTGATGTCACACAAAAAAACCTGTGCACACATCCACTCACACAAACTTCAATTTGGTTCCCAACTGAAGAATTCAACTGTTCTCCCTCTTAAACATTGACCATACTAGCTGCATTCAGAGACAATTATAAGGCAGACAGAGAGAGTAAACCGCCATATGGTCACTCCACACTGCTACCTTTTTTTACTTGAGGAAAATCCTGTTGTACTTTGGAAGGTAGCTGTCTGAAACCCAATTCTTTTATGTTTTTTCCCCGAGCATTGTGAATTCCCTGCTCTGCAGGGGGAACGAAAAGTTATAGATTTTTCTCATATTTCATTTATGGACAAATAGCGACAACATCAAAACAAACAAATACTTGGAGCCACTACTGCCAGACAACTACTTCAGAATTGATTTGATGTTCTGTGCACTGTAAAAGGCTCAGCTGAACAATATGTATTTCAATGTTTCTCTTTTATGAAGTTCAACAAAAAGAAAAATGCACAATAAGCCAGTATATCTTTGTTGGTTAAAGTGTACATTTGTATGGTTCAGGTTAAGGTAAGCAGATAACGGATGGATGAATGTCCTCATGTGTATTCGACAACTGATAAATGAGTAATGGCCCAATGCAAGAGTAATTCCAGTAACATCGGACGATGTCTATATGAAATGCTTCTTTATTCAGTGTGGTTGATAATTCTGGACATTTCTATAACTAAATTTGAAACCTTTCTTAAAACTTTAGTGAATTCTTATGTTAGGATCATCCTGGAAAAAAACAATAATATATTGTGTATATACAGTATAATAGGTGACGTTTGAGTACAATTAAATGATCTCCCAAAAAACCTTAAATGTCAAGGTTTTTAGGTTATTGGTGTCCTATTGTGATTAGTAATATTCTAATCACACAGATGAAGTTTGAAGTTTTTGCAGCATTAATAACACTTATTATTTGCTATGACATCAAAACAGTTATGCAGTTTACCAGGTGATAAGGTGTCATTCAACTTAAAACCTGGGTCAGCATTTTAACTTTAAATGTAAAAATTTAAAAACACCAACATTGCAGTCACTTGAATTTACCATGGCAGGAAGAAGGCGCGACAGCTCAAAGAAGACTTTCAGCTCTACATAGCAACTGTACTCTAACAGCATTTTGTCTGAATCTGTATAGCACCAGGATACAATATTATATTGCTGCAAAGCCCAATCAAATGCCTGTGACCCCATGAAGATATTATCTACCTTCTCTTTCCCACCTTAAGATTGCATGAACTCATCTGTTATCTCTTGAGTTAACCTCTTTGTCTCCTTACTCTCCTGCTAAAGTCCAGGCACTTGCCTCCAGGGCTCAGGCCTTGGCTGACCTCTTACTTCCACTCGGCTATTGCTGCAAGCAATATCTTCATTGGTTGTCCTTCAATACCTAATACCCAATTAACACCAACCTGCTGCACCATCCCACAGCCTTATTGCAATCCTCTATAATATATCCCCAACAATGAATAGCCCCACAGCGATGCCAGTTCCTTCACCCTGTACAAAATCGGTTGAATCAAACCTTGCGCTAGCATATCATATGTGCAGCTCCTGGTTCAAGCTCTTGTCATGTGCATTTTCTCGTTTTTGGTCTCCCTGAATAATTTCTTTGACTTTTACCAGTCACCCAGATCACTGCAGCCCAAGCTCATCCTCATCCTCCCTAAATTCCCCCATATAACTCTCCTCTTACCCTCATGCGACTAGTTCCAACTTGACATGCACGTCATCTTATTCTAGTGTAGTAGCATGCTAACATTTGCTAAATATTGGACAAATTAAAATGATGACGTTAGATGAAAAGTCAGGGGAACACCAAAGTTATTAGGCTTTATCCTCTGGGGACCATGAATGTCTATAAAATTCGACCAAAGTGTTGGACCAACTGACATCCCTAGAGCCAGCACGGCTCCAGGGATGTGGCAACAAAAACCCTGAGATGTTCACATTAACTGTGAAATTGTAAATGGTTTTTCTTGATTTGCACTATAAACCTATACTGCTAGTAGTTTTACTTTTTCTTCTGCTACTGCATCTACTAATGCTGCTGCTGCCACTACACCTGTTCCTACTATGTGGAACTCATCACGTTTACTGGGTCCTGTTTATCATGTCATATCATAAATCATTTTAGGTGGTCACTACTGATTTGCAGTGTTATCTTGTGTATACTGTTATTAATCCTGGTTGGATTCAGGCCTCGTGAGAGTTGTATCAGTTACCTTGATTATAAATCCTTAGCAACTAAAAAGTTGCTTGGGGCGCCTGTTGCTAAGCTTCTTCTTCAAGCCTTGATATTGCTTTCTCTATAAATAGATTTATCTCCGCTGAGGTCAAACTGTTTCATTCAGGTTAGTAAATACAATGTCAGAATCCCATTTATCATCAGTAGAGCAGTACATTTAGAAAATTTACATTTTAGTCATTTAACTGGCAGTCTTATCCACACAGCCAATTGGGGCTTTCTGTCTTTCTGGACAGATTTCAGAGAGTTTGTTAAGCTGTCAAGTGCCTTTAAGTCTTTGTCTTGGGAAGACCTGTCATTGACTATATTTAGGTTTATGAGATCTACTAATCCTTATTGTCCTTTGTACCTGGAGCACAAGCCGAAGTCCAATGCAGAACCTCCTCAAGTCTAATTCTAGTTTAATGGTAAACCAGCTGCTAAAGGTCTTAACCCTACTCCCCCAGTCCTATGTCATAATTTTCTTAAATGAGTCTAAAACTCTAAAGTATAAGAATACACTTTGTACGAGTTTCTCTCTGAATACTCTCATTAAGCTTGATAATTTGAATCTTATTTTTCAGTGAGAAAATTGTTGTGGGCGACTTGTTTATTGTCACCACTCATTTATGTTACCAGGCCTCTCCTTCACCTTGACACATGAGCCCTTCATCTATAAATAGGCTTATCTCCACCGGGGTCAAGCTGCCGCGTTCCCCTCTTGTTCTTCCAAGCAGTAGTTTGTTTTATAATTGGATGACTCTTCTTTTTCTTCTCACATGAAAGCGGCTTATATGACGCAGTATGTAATAATAATAATAATAATAAACTTTATTTATATAGCACCTTTCATACAAGAAATGCATGTCATGTCACATGTGGAGCTACAGCACTTCTGATTCTCTCTTTAGTTTTATTCTTTTAATCAAACAACCTGGCTCCAACAATTGTACACTAATGAGTGAATGTGCATGCGGGTGCACATATATACGTACATACATTCATGCGTTTACTCTCTCACACACACACACACACACACATAAGTTAGTTTAGTTGTAATTACAGTAGCTACACACACCATGGTTCAATTCCAACCATAGGATCTTTTTATACATGCAATATAATTATTCACTTTGAACAGCAGCACTCACAATAATTCAATTGCAACATTATTCAACCCAAATGACTTGACTGGGGTGTCACATGACCTCCTGTCCTTCAGAGGTTGGAGTCACTGAAGAGGACATGCCTTTTTTCACCACCCCAACTCCAAGGGTCTGAGGTGGAGCCCAGAAATAATCGTCTCAGTGGCCTTTTGTGCATTCAGCAAGGCAAGATGGGGAGTTCATTTGCCGTGAAAATTTATATTTCCCTTTTCCTTGGCTCCTGGTGTTCTCCCATCCCCACCACACACACACAGCAGCAGCATGGGTATTCTTCTTTCTGTGGGCAGCAGCCGCCGTCCCTGACACGCCACATGTTTTATTGCCCACTAAAGCATAATGCTCCGCTGCTTTTTGATATTGAATTATTTATTTATTTTCCTGTGCTGCCTGTGAGCTCCTATGAACAATTGGGTGCCTGGGGCCTGCTGCGACATGTTCTCGGGGGGTATTAAATATATTGCCGGTATTTGTTTCCCACCTCTAAGTGGATCGAACGACACTGCAGACAAATACTCATCATCCAAAGTAGAAGCGCCTCGACAACAAAACAAGTATGTCCTCTATTCCATAATCCTTATTGCATCCAGCTGTCTGGTGGGGGGGTAGAGTGGAGGAATAGAAGACTGTTATTATCAGACTCAGACTGTTTTGTGGTTGCCCAGTATGGATTTTGCAGCTGTAGAGACTCTAATACTATATATATGTATATATATGACACTGCTTGTGTATTTGTGTGCGCTCTTATTACTATTTTAAAATACATTTTACATTTAGTTATTTTCATTCACACTTAACAGGGCATGAAAAGCGAAGGATTTATTGTTTTTTGTTTAAAGACACTCGCACTATAATAAAATCTGCAATCTTACGAAATCGTGTTCTCAACAAATCCAAATGTTGAAATATTATTAAAGACATTTAGGCTACATTGTCAGCATATGGTTAGCAAGAAGTAAAGCAAGCTTACAGAGAACAGTAGTCAACATTGAGAATTTGTGCTGATGAAACAAACCCTCTATTAGAAAATGCATTGTTTGGCTGAAACTAGTGGAACAAAGGCTATATCTTAAAAAGAGTGCAGGGCTTTGGCTCTCTGCTCATGAGAGCAACACCAGGTCTATTAATTCCCTCACATGTGGGTGTTGGTTCAGAGAATTGGAACCAAGCTAAGTCATTCATTTAATTCTTTATTAATGAAGCCTGGGCAGAGAAGGTGGCCTCTATAGAAATAAAGTACAGGAGAGTCAAATTCGGGATCCCAAGACACTTAATGCTATTTAATGCTAACAGCAATGATGTATAAATGTAAAAATGTCATCCAAGCTCGTCTTATGGGTTACCGCGACGTCAAATAATATGATAGATAAGAAGTGAAAGGGACAAAGTTTGTTTACTTTGGTTTTTAACTCCATGACAATTTAACAAACTCAATCTGCTGATGAACACTGAAGATGCAGCTGAAAGATTCATAAAAAGCTTGTAATCTGACCTTATGAGTGGATTAGTTGAGAACAATTTTCAAGGTCAAGAATCAAGTTTCACGTTCAAATTTTGGTTTAAATCACTATGGTTCCCAATGTTAAAGCAACTTCAATGAGAATACTCATAGTATGTGGAAGTTCTCAGGTCATGGATAAGTAATTATACATAAACCTAAATATACAGGACCAGTGTCTTCTTAAACTTTCATTTTGGGTTAATTTAGGCTTTTCTTTTTAAACATACATTACTACATTACTGTTGGGGATTTTCTCCCCAATGAATTCAACATGTAAGTAGAGGAATACATATTTTATCCACGATTCAAGGCCAAAATGTCCTGACAAAATTGTAGGAATTTATTGGAAATCGTGACTGACAATTTCCCGAACCCAGTTTTGATGTGGAACAGAAGTGCAAGATAACGGCAGTATCTCTCTCACACTAGCGTCATCTCCATATCTCTGACTTTCTTATTACTAAGCCCCCCCCCACCCTCTTTCTCTCTCATTCACTCTTTGAAGATGTAACAAAAGAGAAAATTTAAGAGTTATCAAAGTTTTTGCATAACCAGCCCATCAGTCTCATACAAAATCATGTTTATTAATTTTGCCCTCAGGGGAGAGGGGGTAAAAGGGAGATGATTAAATTCTAATTTGACCTCTATCATAATTTAGCTGAGCCTATTATGATGTCAATCATGTGAACTCAATACTGCAGTGAGGAGAGAGCGACTGTGTGGCAAAGGGAAAGGGGATTATAGACAGTTTGGGGACCACACAGTGACTGCATCAAATTGGTTTCATCCAGCCACATGTAATTTTTTCCCCGGAGAGAACAGAGCTTGTTCAAATGTTCGATGTGTGAAGTGAACATGGGGCATCAAAGGAATGATGGACTTGACTATTGCTAGTGAAGCATGCTTTTCAGTGAAAATGTGCTACATAAGGGGGAAATTATTTGCTTATTACAAGGGAGAGTCATAGATGTTACGAGCTCCATATGATGGATGTCTTAAGAAAAAACAAAGTATTTAGTGTTTTCTATCTCTCTGTGTTATGTTCTGTTGTGCAGCAATTTGTTAAGGTGTGTATACGCTGAAAATGTATGGGTAAGGGCCTGAAACCCATTAGGCAAATTTGGTGCACTGTCATTATATTAATCTGCAATGCAATGCAGATCACATGTGCAGAGTATGAGCACTGTGCTCTCTGAGCATCTAAATGCTTTTTTCAACCCTTAGATGTTGACAAGGAGAGAACGGTAGCTTGCAAAACAAAGTTTGCAGCAAATGCATTACTGCACCCAGATGGCTAAAAATACAGGGCTCTGTCCTTTTCTGTTCATTACGAGACAGAAGGTAATCCAAATAAGAAGCTGAGCCAAAAAGCAAGAAAAATGCAGACGGGACCGGTGTTGGTTTTAAGAGTACGCCAGTGATTTTTGTATTGCACTTCCTTCAATGACAATGGCAATTCAGTATAGTCCGTTCAGTTTTAAAGATTTGTTCATTCATGTCCTGGACACCTCTAGTTACAGGAACTGGAATCAGATTTTTTTGTCCTCAATGTCTATGTCTTTGATGGGATGACAGGTCAAATATAACTAGGAAATAAATATGCTATTTTGACTCCACGTGGCTAACATCTACCAATTCTACTTTGATTGTAATTAGGCTGTGAAGCTGAATTACAAAGGGTGCAATAAACTAAAGTTATAAAACTGATGTTTGGACCCATGAAAGAAAAAACAAACACACTGCAAAACCTTTACTGGTACTACTACCAGTAGTACCAGTAAAGGTACTACTACTTAGGTACTACTACTTAGTATGTAGGTAGATCCGTTGTTGTGCTGGAGCCACAGTACATATTGTTTAACATGTGCAGTATTGATCCCATTTGGTCTCCGTCTATCGCACCTCTGCTGATCTACAGAGGACAGCAGGTCTCCTTTGATGCTGCTTAATGATGGCTGAGGATCTTCAGTGCTGTTAACACAATTATGTCTCGCTGCCAGGGAAATCTGTGTTTACGTTGTTGTAGGGTTGGGCTGTTGTTGGTCTGCGTTCCGGGGGTTATAATGTTGAAGTTGCCTGCGTTCGATTGTCCTGATGTTTCCGATCAGAGGGTTTGACACGTGTGTGTCTCTTCAAGGTTCAGCTTCATTGTACAGAAACGGATTGCGCAATGAAATGCAGAACCGTTACATACTATACGTGTGTTTATGACAGTATGCGGAAGTATTTCGCCGTGTTTGGCACGCAGTGTGTTTGGCACAGCGACACATTTCTTTTCATCAGCGACTCAAAGGCTAGCAGACCACAGGGATCCACTCAGCAGGCGAAATCACTCCACAGAAGGAGGAGGAGGTCTGCTTGGGGTTATCTCCTGGAGCGGCCGGCGCATGCTACGGGGATAACGCCACAATGCATGCGATTTAATTCCTCCCTCTGAAAGAGGAAGAAAAATATATTGTATTTTTTTTTTTGGAGCCATTTCAAAGAGCCGGCAAAAATCAAGCTTTTCATAAAGCCTGGCTTGGAAAGGGGGGAAAGTGACATAAACCCTTAAGAACTCCAATTCATCACTGCTTTCGTTTCCTGTCCTATCCCTTCTTTTTTTGGTGCAATTTCCTTTTGTTATTTTGTAAACTATCAATTGTTCAAGCATGAAATGTTTCCCCCCCCATTTGTATTATTACTTAAGTGTTTGTGAAGGCAGTTCTGGAAATGCAGTGATGTATATTCTGTTTCTCACACTTTTCACATTAAATCATACCTGGTTTGTACTCGCACTGACATTTATGATGCAACCATATAGATACATTTGCTGTATCATTTGAAATGTACTAGTTCTTGTGTGCGCTTATCAGCCAGTCTTATTCTTTGTCCTAGTTAACGTACCTTTTTGTTTGGTGAATGACAGCTCTTTGCTATTGCATAGCAAAGAGTTAAAATACAATTGCAAGAGCGACCGCACGTTAAATCAGATTTATTTACATAGCGCTTTATCAGAGCAGTTACCTCATAGCACTTTAATATAGAGCAAGTCTAAACCAACTCTATATGTATAGACCCAACATTTAGCCAATGTTATTGGCTACAGGACATGAAAACATCACTCTCCAACTATATCTGAATCTAAATGTCAAGATGGCTCATTCCAACGTATCGTTTAGTGTTGACTTTGCGCACTAACTTGAGAGAGAACTTAAGTAGAGCAGGTGCACCAGGTGGCAGCAATACAGCCCTACCTGCAGTATTTAAAACCAATGTATTTTGGTGGCATCATGCTTTAGTCATACTAAAGCAAACAAAAAAAAAATCTACATGGTAATAAACAGGTGCTGCAGATACAGAATTATACAGGAACATAAATGGCTACACACCCTTTCAATTGCACAACTATCACCAGACCGACAGCACAAAGCAAATGATTTCAGCAAAATGAAAAAAACAAAAGACAGCTGAACTCATGTTTTAGTAATACATTTCTTTGCCCAGCTACAAGAGGGTAAGGGGTCAAAAGGCTTGCTCGCTCATGGCAGAAATATTTTAATATTTCAATGTTACCAAGTGAGCGATGACCAGCACACTGCCCCCCCCACCCCATTGTTAAAACACCCATGTCTGGATAAAGATGTGAAACCCCGAAGAAATCAAGGTGGGCAGATATACCATATTTAACATTTGAGAAGTAAGAGTATATGAAATCAAACTAAAAATAATTTACAGAACCTTCATTAACCAGCTGGTTTGATGATAAACGCTTTCGTCTGGTGGCAACGATAGCTTCATTTCATTTTCAGCCATGTGCTCGCACCCTCTCCTGTCGAGTGATTGGAAGAGACTTGTTTATAGATTTTCTTTGGGCTCGCTATCTTCTAACATGACATGCTGCGACACCATATTATGTAGCCACTTGATAGATGACTCCGTATGGACCATTCCAGTGGAGAAGACATCAAGAGACACTGCCCACTCCATTTCCTCTGTGGCAACAAAAGCTGCAACAGCAGCCAGCAGAAAATGTTGTAGGGTAATTGTAGGTTTAACTGGACACAATGATTCACCACAACATTAAAAAGACAAAAAAAAAAAAACCCCAAACACTACGTTACACGTTCAGTCATTAGCACAGGAGATGATCTGCTGTTAATACAAAAATGTGTCTTATAGAACACTGCACTGACAGAAAACAAAAGTCTTACGTCATTAAGAGCAAAAACCAAAAATAATGCATGAAGAAAATAGTTTTGTACTTTTCAATGATTGTATGCAAATATTACTTGAGAAACCCCCTTAAGTGAAGATACAAAGCACTCTGAGTTCATCGCAAAAGTGTAATATAGACCAGACAAGTGCCAAGCCAATGCCTTCACTCAGGCCCTTTCAAAGCTCCTGCTTTTGTCACCACTTAAGCAGGTCACCCTCGGTTGCAACGGACCTCCTGCTGTTGGACAAATCATTTTAAGTTGCTGGAACCAAATACTATTAATCTCAAATTTTGCCATGCATCATAGCAAGCACTGTAATCATATCAGAACACAAACAATATCCCCAAAAGTTCATATGAAACAGCAATATCTTCAAAACAAGGCAGAAAACAGAACAATATACTCACTGCACAAAAGAAGGCTCATTAAATCAGTCGATTTCAATTGGGAGCAACTGACACGATCTCATATGTACCCACCTGGTCGAAGAAAATGATAGAATAAACCGTTTCTCAGATCAAGATGTGACGATCCAGCGGGTGAACGGAAGGAGAGGACCCAAGCGTAGACAGCGGAAGTGATTTATTTAATGAAACAAAAACCTCTTACAGGCAGGTGGTATGAAAAGCCAAACATAGGAGCAAAAATAATCCTTATGAGACACTCACTAAACCACGTGAAATGACAATGAACTGACAGAGGACAAAGGGAAAGAAAGGGCCCATATATACACAAGACTAACAGGCGCACAGGGGACCAGGTGAACAGAATCAGACTCGCGAGGGAGACTAACGAGCACAGGAAACAATGACCAAATAAGGAGGGAGACACACGGGAAGGAGACACTAGAGACGACGAGGAAACACAGACAATCAACTTAAAACATAAGTTAAACCTAGAGAACACGAGACCACAGGGCGAGACACAAGAATGAACTCTGAAAAGATTTTGATTCTTAATGTTTTGATAGCTTTGACATTTTTAGTCCAGGTATTTGAAGTATGTTATGGGCTTGTTGCCAGTGTAGAGTCACTGTTGTACTTGAGTATAGAGGGGTGTATTTGTGTTGCTACAGCTTCTAAAATGTGTAGGCCTGCTCTCTGAAATGAGGCGCATCGGTGGCATGTTTTTTTTGCTCTTCTATTCTTCTTGCCGGTTGATACGGTATAACAGTGAACATTAATCGTGTAGATGGAAAAACAATAAAAACGTGTCTCGAGTTTACACACCCGGTGAAAATTCGAATCACTTCTTTAGACACTTGACGATCACTCATTGATCCCTCAGCTCTCCACATCCCTTACGCTCATTTCTGACCTCTTCCTTTCTCCTTTCCTCCCCTTCAGGCCTCCCAACATCCCGCAAGATCTCATTGATCGGCGTCCTTCAAGGGTGCAGTGCTCGTGCGCTTGGAGGAGGAGAAGTTAAGATGATTGCTGTGGACCACTTACCGTTGAGAGTCAGCAGGGACAATGATCAGGGGACCACAGCGGAGTACAGCTCAAAGATTGAGGGCTTACCCATATCTTCACCTCATTACCCTGTTATTGCAATTTGCAGATACGTTCCTCGGCACAGTGTCGCCCTGAATCATAAAAAGGACTTCTTCTCCTTCTTCTTTTCTTCCAATAACCTGGAAGGTGGGAGAAAATAAAAGAGAAAACATGGTTTAAAAAAGCAATTTCCGCCAATCGTCCTACCTGCTCTGGTGAGATGATTTTGTACCAGATATGGATACCCGCATCCACCACTTATGTCATTAATTATAACACTGTGCTGTCATGCCTGGCGATTGCGTGTGATTGGAGAAGACAGCGCTATCTAAACTAGTCAAAGGCATTCCACTGTTTATACTCGTGAAACTTGAAAGTAGTTGTTTGAAAGGCTGGCAGGGTTACATCTATTCCATGTGACTTGTGTTTTGCTTTTGACTGACTACTGAGTTTTATATCATTGTTCTGAGAATGATGTTACCCAACCTGAGCAATACTGAACACCATTCACAAGCACATGGATGACTGAACATGGGAACTCCTAGTTGTATCATGATCCTTCTGACCACTGGTTATTAATGTGTACGGCATGAAACAGTGTGTGGGTTTCCAAAGGCTCATAAGAGATGTTTCTTTGGATTTAACTTTTCTTGCCCAAAACAAAAAGAAATTCCATGATGGTATTTTTTAATTGTTGTGGGGGTTGTGGGTCACTGAAGCACTAATGAGGCACAATTAAATGTCAACCAAAACTCAATACTCAGGGTTGAAGAATTACCCATTATTATATTGTGTTTTATGGGATGTTAGTTTGACTTGTTTTTACATGAGCAATTGTTGCAAAAGCAGCTGTAAATAAAGCAGTAAAACAGTGCTAGATTTTAAATTATGTACATAATTTCTAAGTCAAAATCAAAAATTTTATATCGTCAACGAACTAAAGATTGGGCAGAATTCGAAGGCCCTGCACACCCACACAGGTGTTACTTCTATAATTAGACCTCTGCGCTGGTGGGCTGAGCTATAGTGGGAGTCATATGAGGTCACTGGACTCCATCCATTTTCTTCTGCTTATCCGGGGCCGGGTCGCGGTGGCAGCAGGCTAAGCAGGGTTGTCCAGACGTCCCTCTCCCCAGCAGCACTTTACAGCTTCTCCTGGGCGACTCCAAGGTGCTCCTAGGCCAGATCAGATACACAATCCCTCCAGCGTGTTCTGGGTTTACTCTGGGGCCTCCTACCAGTTGTACCTGCCCGGAAAACCTCTAAGGGGAGGCCTCCAGGAGGCATCCTGATCAAAAGCCGGAACCATGAACGTTCATGAATGTCACAAACAGACATTATGCCAGGAATACAGACGTAGCTCTCATGCTGGTTATATAGGGACTGGATGGCTTGTAGCAGAGACCCCGATGCCCCATACTCCTACAGTACCCCCCACAGGACCCCCTGGGGGACACGGTTGAAAGCCTTCTCCAAGTCGACCAAACACATATAGACAAGATGGGCAAACTCCCATGAGCCCTCAGCAGCCGCGCAAGGGTAAAGAGCTGGTCTACCGTGGCATGGCCAGGACGAGACCCACATTGCATCTCCTGGATCAGAGGTTCGACAGTCGGTCGAAGTCTCCTTTCCAGCACCCTGGAATAAACTGAGCAATGCGATAGCCCCCTAACTGAAGCACACCCTCCAGTCCCCCTTTTTAACTGGATTCCATGTACCTATAAAGGCAGGACACACGCTTTATCACTGTTTGTGGTAACTAGAATTCTGATTATGAATATGATTTGGACTTGACTGATCCAATCAAGTTGGACTGGGCCTGTGCCAGCATGGGTCAGTTGGTGTTGACCGTTGGCAGATAAAATCATGTAGTGTGTGATATGTAAGGATTCTAATTTTAAGTCTTCAGATCCAGTTGCTGACAGTCATTCTCATAAAGATTTTTCTAAAATATGCTTGCATCCAACACCGCAGACTGTGGCAAGAAAATGAATCCTTATACGCCATTAAATCAAAGACCTACCGCAACAGGACTGATGAAGAAAGTAGCTGCATATAAACAGTGCAAGCTGCTGATATGCAATATTAAATAAAGCGTAGTCATTCTTGGCATGTAACTGTGCTTGGCGTATCTCCTCTAATCATAAATTACATGGATAGAAACCGTCATTCTGTCACCAGTCAGTCACATATGAATGTGCGTGCTTCTCGCTCTGCATTATGTTGTTTCTTAAAGAAAAATGGAAGCATGGAATCAATAATGCACTTTCGCTGATAGTAATCAGAAGCCAGCAATGCGTTCCCTCCCTCACTTCTGCTTTGCTTGTTACTTTACATCTCACTCTAACTCTCTCCCCCATATTTCTCCCCTCCCCTTTCATCCATCTCCTGTTATCTGCTCATAAAGTCACTGTTATTTCTGAAGCAACCATCAGGGATGCCGGTATGTACGTCTCTGATTAGATTACATTCCTTGTCTTAAGAAGAGGGAGATTTATGTCTTTTCATCATCAAGGAGAAAGCATTTAATCAATAATTATTGGGTGGAGAATATATGGCAGGCACAGTCGGTTAAAAATCTTTGGGGCCAATGTTATTAACTGTGACAAGGCCTGTGGCTGCTGAGGGCTTGGATGTGGGCCCGCTGCGTGAAGACAGGTGGTGGCAAAGCAATCACTCTGGCTGCCTGGGTGGATGGAGGCCTGCAATCTCTGCCAGCTGCTGCCAAGAAAGACACTCGTGCCGCCTTAAATCTCAAACATGGGGGAGAAGCCTGTGTGTTTTTATAAAAAGGAAGACAAATGCAAATACAGATATGCACTCAAACACACACACACACACACACACACACACACACACACACACCCCTCTTACATCTCTGACTTCTTTTTGCTTCACTCAACAGAAGAAGGCTGTGATACTGCCAAGTGTGAGCTGTGTACTTGTTCCTGAAATGATCACAGGCAGCCAGAAGCTCCCTGAAGAAACAACTTGGTAAAATTCAAGGCGAACAAGTTCACTCATCACTGCCAATTCCCTATCCACTGCCTTATGTGTATTTGTCTGAGCAGCACAGCTTGCTTGTTTGATGTTTATTTTTTATTTCTCTGATACAATTATGTTTGGGCATACCCAAGGGCCTCCCTCACTTCCCCTCCTCTACCGCTGTAAAGTTTTATTTGATTGATTTTCAGCAATTTCGTCTTGTAAATCCACCATCTCTATCATGCTTGGCTTACTGCGTTGATGTCCGCCCTCGCTGTCGACACTGTCTCAGCTAAGAGACGAATGAAGGAGGGGTTGAAGGGACAGGGAATGAAAAAATAAAAACTCCGATAGGGAAGGGAGGGAAGCCAGTTCTGTAAGAGGCTTAAGAGCCTCCTGGAAGCTGTCGTTTGGCTTGGGACAGAGTGCTGTTGTGAAATTGAGTTGCACCTTTATCTGCTTTTGGCATTGTGATTCCAGGCAAAAGTCGGACCACTGCTGCTCTGCTTGGTTGGCTGTAGCACATACACACAAAGTGCACATGTACACACACACACACACACACACGCACACACACACACACACACAACCACAAGGCTTAAGACCTTCTCACACATGACTGACTCCATCTTTAATTTCTCAGTTTTAACTTTTTAGTTGCCGTTTGGAGGCAACAACAACAGCGGGGAGCATCAAACGGACTGAATTTGCTCATTTCTCTTCGCTGGGGATGATGTTTGTGCATCACAGACCAGTTTTCTGCAAGTTTCACAAACCAACATTCATCCTCATGACTTAGAATATGCTTGTGTTCACTGACGTGGCAAGACCAATACTTAACAGCTTCCTTCACTACAGCAGTTTGATTTGTACAAAAGCCAACATGTTCAGTGATTTTGAAACTAGCCATGGTTTAAATTTAAAAACTCTTGTTTTTCCTTTTTAATGCTGATAAGCCATTTGTCAGAGAGAAAAGTAGGCAGAGCAAGTTTTCCAGATTTATACAAAATGCCTTTTTGAAAATTACAATGATTACATAAGACAGCTTGTTGTACAAGTTTAAAAAAGAACAATGTGCCAAGTTTGACTTTTGGGGGTCTTTTCACCTGCGACATCACGTGACACTAAATATAAAAGTTGCATTCATGTAATGAGTTTCATCTTGTTTTGAAAATAGGACCGACACAATTGCATCCTCTTAGTTTTACCAACAATGTTAACGGAAATATCAAAACCACGAGTTTATTTCATTTATTCATTTCTTTCACTTTGGCAGACTAGCAAAGCAATGTAAACAATGAGCCGACTCCCTGAGGATGTGCAGCGATGTTTTCTCATACTCAAACCTACTCTCCAGAAATGCAGAGAATGCAGTTGTGGTGTTGTTTTCGAATGAGCTGTAACTGTAACACTGTCACTGTAACACTGTAAAGGCTGTCATTCAGCCCCACCTGACAACATTTTGAGTATTGTGCACACGCGAAATAATAAATACAATGTTGCAAAAGATTGCATTAGATTTCAATTGATGAAATAACAAGGAAATGCAATAGAGGCAGAATAATATAAATAAGCTCTCATTCACAATGGTGCCCTGCAAATACAGAATCAAAATAAGGTATACAATGTCAAAAGTGTAAAATCAACATTCTTATACAAAACATAAATACAACACAAAACAAGACAAACAGACCAACATACCAATGTTTTCAGAGTCAGACTCCAAGGTGAAGTCAATTTATATTCTGGCCACGCATGCTTGAATAAAATGCTAATTTTACCCAAACGTGCAGAAATCCACAAAGACATAGAGCCAAATTATGCACTGAATGCTATTATCCTGTCATTTTTGAAGACTCTGCTCAGTGTTTAACTCCAAAAAGGACTTCCATCATTTTGTCAAAATCATCAATTACAGCACAGTCACCACTCTGCCTGTGTTTCCTCATGACAGTACACGCACACACACACACACACACACACACACACACAGTGAGCTGACCCCGTCAGGTACAAAAGACAGTTATTTTCTCTAGAACATTTGAGTTTAATCAAGCAGCAACAGAACAAAGACGCCCAAGCTTAAGTTCAAAGCTCTGCCTCTTCTTTAGATGCTCACTGATAAAACCAGGTCCTGTTTTCATGGTGTCAGGCTCTGTTTATATAGTTTTTCTGGATAAATGTCAACCCATGACCTTTTTTTGAGGTAATTTACTCTTCACAGAAGGCCGATGCAGCACCTGCCATGGTGTGGTGAGGTGGACTTTTACTGCTATAATCCTTTACATTTCCCACCTTACCAGAACATGCACAGATGCATGTACTGTCATCTCACACACACACACACACACACACACACACATTGTACATGTTAAAAGGGTTGAACAAATTTGAACATATCTAAATAAAAAGTGTGTAAATGAATAAAAAAAATAAAAACTAAAATAAATCCAAAAATGCAAAACAAAATGCAAATGAATGCATGTTTACATCCACTGCTGTTGGACACATTGAGTCAGTTTCCATTGCAAGACTTTTATTTTTTTGCAATATTCTTCAATATCTTTTTTCACATGTCTGTTTCTCTGGGGTTTTTTTTTTGGAAAATGCACATAAAAGCAGGTGAATGGAAATGCACTTACTGTTTTTTCCCCCCACTACTCATTCTTCTAGCAGTTCTCTTTTTTTTATCTCATTCTGCTCTCCACAGTGACCTACAGTTTAAAGAAATTCGCTATTAAGCCTTAATTCAATCGCCATCATTACAAAACAGACCACATCCAACTTGTGTTCGGCTTTTCGTAATTCCCCTCATTAGTTTGTGGACGGGAAAATGGACTACCCCAGTTTAGACTTAATGGCTGCACTGCATTGTGTGCTCTGCAGCTAATGTAGGATGGTGTCACAAAATGCCTTCTTAAAAACATAGTACAAACAGTTATTCAAAAGCTCCGCTTTTGTTACTTACAAGCACAGTCTTGTACTGCTCGCCCTAAACTGGGCTGAAAGTCCTTTCTCAAGTGCAAATTCTCTTTCCACATGCAAATGCTGTTCAAATTGGTTGATTTAATTCCCTAGACGAAGCTATACAAGAATAAAAAATAACACAACACATGCAGTGAGGCAAAAGTTGGACAATGCAGGCAGCAGAAAGAATGCAACAATCTGCAGACAAAAGAGGGTCATTTGAATGAGGTGTGAATAAAGAGAACTACAGTAGTCTGAGCCTGGGCACACACACAAACTCACTTTTCAAATCCTCCATCTAATTTTGAGAGTGGTGATGAGCTTGCTTCTCCAGTGTCTCCAGGCTGCCACATGGCATTGTAGCACAGCATATCCTCCATGTGCTCCTGCAGAAGCATGGTGGGGGGCCCAGCGGAGGGTTACATGGTTGGTTTGGCTCTCGATGTGGCCACCTGTTTAGGCAGCCAAGGGTTCAGTCAAATGAGGCTCTCCATGAGCTGAGTGCTGGGAATGAGCAGCATTTGACCGAGGCACCCTTCACGCTAAAATCACATCACAGGTGAGAGGCACTCATACTCACTTGTGTAGACACTTGTGGACGAATGTGCTTCTACAGTAAATGGACATGTGGTCCTTTTTCTAATTTATGGAAAGAAGCCCTCTATGTTTGTAAATCACACATTTTTCTATGCGTTTAACTGTGTTGCTCTTATCCAGAAATGTTCACGCTTACACCTGTGTCCCTCTTTTTATCTGTTGGCCCTGGAAGGTCATTATGCTAATCCAGGCAACCGCCTAACCTTTCACTTGTGAACAGCAATGCCAAGAAAAAAAACTTTCAAAACTTAAATAAAAAACACATTCAAGAACAAGCTAGCTTCATAAGCTTAGATAGGCTTAGATAGGCTGTGCTCACTCAGTCTTTCATTCATTAAGCGTGGATTATACTTAGTCACACCCACCTTTACATCAATGTGCTGCAAAGATGCAGTTTACATGCTTCACAATCCAAAGGCAAATACATACTGAAAATGTTACACGATAAATAATAAACCTTTAACAGAATATCCACAACAATGGACACGCAACAAATTCAACATTCAAGCCAGAGGGTGCAAGTGAGTATAAGGAAACGACAGCAGTAAGCCTCTCTTTTTGGCAACGACCCCGACCCCGAGCCCGACCCTGACCCTGACCCCAACTCCGACCCCAACAAACTGACAATATATAAAACTCGAGGAACTTTACTGCCACGTGCAGGAAGCAAGCACTTTTTCAAGCATCCTATCTTCCACTACTGGCTTTGTTGTTCAGTTCATTTTTTTTCTCTCTCTAGCTGATACTGTAACTCTTCACCCTCCTCTTACGGGGTTCCTAAGGTTGCCGCCAATATATGAGACAAATGATTCAATGACTCTGACAATGAAATTCGCCGTATCTGTCCTCATCTGAAACTGTACCATTACGACCTTCTCATTGACTGTGGCTGACCTCCTCACCTTGCCTACAGAGGGCAACCAGATTTATTATTTATAGCCCCTCTGTTTCCGAGTGACCTCATCAAATCGAGAAGGTCAACTGTCAAGAGGTCATCAAAAGTCCTGCTGCTACTAGGGCGGGCTGACATCAACACACCTAGTTTCCCTTTGGCTGATTAAAAATGACACCACACCTTTTCATCATGTGCAGGGATTTGATGACAGGATGTTGGCCTGTTTTAATATTGTTCAGTTAATATAATGTGAAATGTTATATCAGTTAGAGGAAGATAAATGAAAAGCCTCCTAGATCTCAAATGAGTTAAATGCCATTTGAGAAATGTAGCATCGGCAAATAAAATGACTGTGAGTGAAGCTTTTTTGTTTTCTCAAGGCCTCTCGCTCTAAAACACAAAGATGCAGTGTGCATGGTGAAAAGATTCAGCTGTAAACATGATGAAGCAATAATTAATTCAACGTAAATACGAAGTGTCATTATGAAGTGAGATGATCTGCTATTTGAGAGAAAATGTTGGAGTGATGTATTGTGGGTTAACCTTAACGCCACAGAGAGAAAATATTCCACAATATATTATTAATATCAGTAAACTATCTCCGGTTAATATAACACAATAGTTATTCAACCTATGCTAATTTCATCAAAACAGCTTTGTTTGCTGCTCTTAACACCTGGTAGCTTTTTCCTTGGAGAAATAATGCAGTGATAGATTTCCCACTTTTACTTGATGAAGCACTGATTTACCAGCGTGAGCAGCGATATCCACCATCGCTGAACCAAGAAAAGAGCCTGCCTACAAGACATCACCACCAACTGATTGGAGATTGACAGATTGTCTCTGGAATGTGCCGTGCAATCATTAATTGTGAAAAACAAAGCTTAAAAAAAACCTGACTGATTTGATACATTGCTCTTCAAAGATGTTGCATGATGTTTTAATTATTTTGGGACATTCAACCTTTCAGGTGCAATGGCAGATCTAAATACTGAACATGGTGCGAAAGGAAGAGAAGGGTGCAGAGAGAATTCCAGATGATTTTACTGCTAGTTATCAGTAGAGGGCACTGTGAGCTTTTTGGTCAGTGCCCCCCCCCCCCCTCCTTTAAACACAGTCATGCAGGTGGACTAGCCTGCTGTCTGTTGGTGTAGGAGATTTAAACAAAGAGGGTTAATATCAATCAGTGTGTGTGTGTAAACACACTCATAACTCACTTGAGTAATGAAGCAGCAGTGAGTCAGCCTTTTTTTTTCCTGGGATAATGGTGTGTGTGTGTGTGTGTGTGTGTGTGTGTGAGGGGGGAGGAACATGAGAGACGAGGATAGCCTACGATAAGAGTGTAGGCATGCTGTGTGCTATACAAAGAAAGAAAGAGGAGATTGGAGAATGACCTCACACAGATTTGTAAGCAGAGAGTTGCTGGATCCGAGTTCTGTTTAGTACTTACACAATCCCTCCGTAAATAAATACAGTGTGTGAAGCCTTAATAAAAGCATGTGATACTTTGCTGCATTAACAGTCAAACGCTTTCTCATTCATTGGACCTTGAAGAAACAAAGCTTGCATTTTAAATCGAAGTCTTAAGTTTGGTGTAGAAAATAGTTTTCCTCATCAGTGATCTCATCAGGAGTTTCATCATTACAGCACTTCAGAGTGTCAAAGTGTAAAAATGAATTAAACAGGCATTGGAATTAAGCTTTCCAGATACTCTAGACAGTACTATTTTTATTTATTATAATAATAAATAAAAATAATACAGTCAAAGGATAATTATTAAAATGCTTAATTTATAAAATTCATATTTTTCAGCATGTTCCCCCTCAGTAGGTGTACCTCCTATGAGGTTAACCAATCAGCATCCAGCATTGTGACTGACTTAAGATTAATTAATGCTTGCTTGTTTGACGGATTCTACACATTTTCAGCTGACAGCAGTGTCACAGGGCAGACGTGTCGAATGCAGATAGAAATTACTAATGTTGTGGGCAAAATCAAGGACTGTCACACAACGTGGATAGTTCATCGCCATGGTGATGCTCGTCACTTTGTAACAGCCCAAGCAAGGAACAAACACGGAAGGTGGAGAGGAGAGGTTGTAAAAAAATAAAAAAAAAATGAAAGGAAGAAAATATGACTCACTAATGAGTTGGACCACAGCTGCCGAGCCAGAACTGGCAGGGTGGAAGAGAGTGAGTGATCATTGCACTTAATCATTTCTCTGTCTTTCTACTTACTGTCACTTAGGTATAAATGTGGATCAAATGATCTGGGTTTTCTTTTGAGAAGTGTCAAGAGTTTTGAGCTATGAAGAAAATATAGAGTAACCATAATGCCATAAATAGCCTTCCAGCTAAATCACCTGCTTCTGCAAAACATTATGACGAGCATTTGTATCACCCTGCGCCATGCCATGCATGAAAATAAAACATTAAAACTTAATGATATAGGACCATTAGCAACAGCAGACTTGAACTGCACACTGTATGCGCCTGTAGAAGCCATTGGTCAATGTGATTCCAAGTTGTTGTGTTTTATTTATGAGTTTGCTTGTGAAATACTACACTACCCACAAGCTTTCAGGAGTTCTCACCCATTGGAGATACTGTTGTTGCCATAGAAACGTTCAACTTGGCAGCCAGACCACGATAAAGTAACATCAGCGAGCTAGCAACCTTAGCTGGGGATTGGCATCAATCCACCATGGTTTTGCTGTGAGACATCATGCCTTTTATTTTTTTAGAGAAGAAAGTGAGGAAGATCATTAAAAATCAGTAATTAATGTATGCGATGAATAGTTTATTCTGCCCTGTATTTATAATTCAGTTCTGGATCCAGGGATTAAGAGGGTAGGCACGTTTCGGCTCTATCGGCGACTCATGGGAGTTTGAATTCACCTCCTCTGACGGAGTGAGTCGATTTTCAACGGGCACAGATTACTTACAGTATAGGCTACACATCTGTAATCCACCATCCAACCAGCAAGATCATCCCACTGAACATTAGTCTCACTTTATTACATTAGGCAAATGGCATAAACACATTTGTCTATGATGTCAACCACATCATAAAGGGATCTCAAGCAGTATGGAGCAAATTCCTACCAGCACTAAGACGCCGTTATGAATGAAAAAATAAAAACAATCTCAAAATGGGTTGAAAGAAAGAAATGGAGATCAGATTTATACACAAATTGAGAGCCGTATTTTGTAAATTTACTGTGTGAAAATGCACGTTAGACATATGCATCCAGCTCACACGCCACCATCATATCTGACTCCTGGCTTGTGTGGGAAAGTGGATCTGCTGGGCATCCTGTTCATCTCACTGTACATTCAATTACAGTCACGCAGAAATTACATCAACAATACGAGCCAGCATAAGCTGCCTGCCACCTCCGCAAGCGAAACACACTCCTACTCTTCCTCATGCCCCCATCTCGCTTTCATTCCCTTCCTCTTCTCCGTCTCTACTTAAGCGCCTCCACAGACAAATGCTGGACTGTTAGTTGTCTGAGAGCAACTTGCTTTCGATTTCCGCTCAGATACTTTTTGATCTCTCCAACCGAGTCAAGATGGAAAATGCATAAGCGGAGAAAACACCCTCAATCAAACATCCTGGTGTCTTTAAACACCCACTGCTGACACGTGCTGAAAAATTCTGTTCTCTTCTGTGCCACAGACACACACACACACTCTACACACTCACATGCATGATGCACGCACAGATGAATGCATGCGCACGTATACATTCGCCAAGATGGATGCGTGAACACACACACACACACACTGCAAAGCAAAAAATCTGCTGGTACGTAAGCGTGCTTGTCAAACAGACACACACACACACACACACACACACACACACACTCCTCACGTGCACCGAGGTTGTTCTCAGCGTGTGTCCTCTCCATCATTCTTGCTTTCTCGGTCGCTCTCCAGGGTTCGCATGATAGCTACTGATGTAGCCAGCAATTTATATCGCTGAAGGAGGCGTATGAAAAATACAGATGATATCCCGCAAAGGGGGTTTCAAAAGTGGTGGAACGGTAGTTGTGAAGGGAATGAGGAAGAGTGGGGCAGGGGGCCCTGCTTGATGTAAGGCCATAGTGTCACTCAACCTGTCAGGCATTTGCAGTCCACTTTAGAGTGCTTTAAACATAAGCTGCTTTCTCTCTTTATTTTCCAACATCCTGTTGTAAGAGCGCAGCCAGACACTTGATATTGCATTCACTTGGAGCTGAAGTTAACCATGCAACGTTTAGAGATGGGGACTCAATATGGGGGGGGCTTTCTTTCTCCGTTGGCAAGCATTTGTCCTATGAGCAAATAACCAAATTCCCATCAGCTCGCGGGGGCCCAGATCTGTTCCTGACCTCTGACCTTCCTGTGGAATGTGGGCAAGAGAAAAGAAAATACTTCATACTTATGTCTGCATGAAACAGCAAAGACAAGAGGAACAGAGACAACGAGGCAGTGTGGGCCTCTGATTGTCTCACACAGCACAAGGCTAAGTAGGACGACTTGATTGGGGAAACACCAAGGGATTCATATTAGAGCGGCTTTATAATGGCGGACAAGTGGTGTATCAACCAGAATCCTTTGCTGAAACATCTGTCCTGTCTAAGTTGTGTACATTTGATGCCCTCAGTTGCCCCCCCCCACCAGGTTCAAACTACAAGTCCTTTCTGTTTCTGTTTGAGATTTGTTAACCGTTATCCGTCAAAGACTCCTGTTTTTGTTGATGGCAATGCAATAGCCATTCAATGTATTTACATTCAGAAATGATATGTATAGTAGCTTTTGTTAGTAGTGTCAACATACCAACCCCCCACTACAACACAACTCTGGAGGAAAAGAGATCCTAGTGGGGATTATTTTACAGCATGAAAATGGTCAAAATTTGGAATGCTTTCATATATATGTTAATTGTATATAGTATTTAGGATATCCTTAACCTAATACCTTACACCAAAACAAGTTACTTTTGCATATTTATCTTTAATCTTTTAAAATGTTGTTCATTTTGAATACTTTTTACAGTAAAGAGGTGCTGTTTATGTCCTACTTTCTCTCTACACTGCAAAACTCAGCCCTGTGCTGAGGCAGATCCAGTCAGAGGCAAAATGCTGCAGTACACTCTTCATTATAATATACTACGAAGCCATTCCATTATTTACAATCAATACGCAATTATCCACACAGGCAGTGGGAATATCTTGTTTATGTCCAATAATTTTTTCTGTAATGGTTCCGGTTGACCTGTGGCCGGGCTGCAGAGAGAAGAGGGCAACGGAGAATGTCAAGGGTTGATAGACTCTCTGCCTTGGTGGCACCACAGTGAGGCTGGGACGGGTAGATTTTAAAGGCGATGTTTTATAACAGGAGAGTCTTAACAAAAGGAGTCTTGGTCGATAATTATGTCCTTTCTCTGATGTAAAATGCTTAAGTATGAAATATTTACAGAGTTAACATAATGCCATAATGGTCCCAGGACCAGCGCAGCATGCTGTGAACACACACGGGTCTATTTTCTCTCGTGAAGACGTGAGCAAGGAGTGTATTTGCACACAACTGGCAAAAACAGAGAAGAAAACTGAAATGAAAACCATAAAGAAATGTTAAGATTAACAGCCAGTTAATATGGAATAATTAATGAGTGTTCTATCTTATTTTCACTTGAAACACCAGAAGCTTTGGAACGATCGGTGGGAGAACACCACCCAATCTATCCATATGACAAACATTTCCCTACCCAGCAAGGAACAAGGTCAACCTCATGGTTACAGGGGACCCTGTGTTGGATAGTTACATTTCAAGTCTTATGTAGATCAATGTTTCCCTTTCCCTCTGGTTAGGGCAGTGGTAAGCTATCCAATATTCCCATGCGGCTCAAGATCTTTCAGTGGTGGCTTCCAGTAAGGGAGAAAAAGGCCCCGGGTTTTTAACCTCCTCCACTTATCTCTTCTGTGATTGGCTCCGGGTCTAAAAAAAAAGTCATCTCCCATTGCTGTATTGATTGGTATACTCTGGGGAGGGCTGACTGTAACATTGGATACCAGGGATCTGCTTGTGGATTGTGTCTGCCTGTCAACACTTTAAATTGCCACTGGGGCCAAACCAGCAACATTCAAGCTATTCAGTATTTCAGATGCAGTTAAAGGCAGTGGGCGGGATTACCAATGAGAGGGTGAGTAACCAAAGCAGCACCCCATTTTGGGGGGACACAAACAGGAAGTGGAGCAATTTGATTTCCATATTGATAGTTTCTGAAATGAGAAACTGGGGATGGGAATTTATGCCATGCACCACGTCGAGCTCAGGCTTGCTGGCAGCGTTTAAAAGAGGCAGTGTTGAGGGGTAAAAAAAAACCCACAATCACCCAGGTTTTTATTTTTATTCCCTATTACACCAGTAATCTTTTGACCAGCCTGAGGCATTCACAATGTTCCACATCTCCTCCGTGGAGAACTGACAGGAAAAAAGCTGTTCCCCGATCATGTCATTTGACACTGGAATAATGACATATTGTTATAAGCGCAGTGACATTACCATTTCTCTCGCTGTTAAGTGACTAAGTCTATGGTCCGAGACAAAGCGAGGACAGAGTCATATAAATGTAACCAGCAACCAATATGACAGGGGGCTGACAGGAGGAAAATTATGAAACAAGATTACATTATTCTAATGTGGGCAGACAAAAGGGTAAGGGACAAGAATAAATGGAAATTCAGCTGAGTCAGAGTAAAGCAGATAAATGCCAATGAGCCAATGCAAAGACTTTTATTTTAATGAGACGTAGAAGGGGGTGATAGGATGAACTGAGAGATCAGTGTGACCAGGGGATGAATGATTACACACCAACTCAAACATTATAAAACATGCACATTTTATAAGTTTTACAGTGGCTGTCACTGTTCGAATGTTAAATGGCCGCTCACAGTGCACCAGTCATATCTGTGAAGATAAAGCCAGGTAGAGCAGTAGGCCAAAAACGTAATTAAAGAATAGAATTTTAAAGTTATTCAACATCTAAAAGAAGCAACGAATGTTAGTACAAGTCAGGGGTGTGACTTTTAGATGGAAGCCTAGATAGTTTGTAACTTACCAAGTAATTTATCTGTAGAGAAACAGACAAAGTTAATTACGTGCCTCCTCTCTGCAATACTTCGTGACAGAGTAGTGTTCATCATCAAAGGAAAGAATGCAGACGCATCTATTTCTCCTGGACTTACATGTTGTCTATATGAAATTCTGCTCCTCACAAACAGCCCTCATATAATCTGTCTGTTGTGTAGCATCCTTCTTAATTGTCTATTTCTCTTCTCGCATTTCAATATGTATCCACTATATATATATATATATATATATATATATCCATGTATATGTATCCACTCAATTCCCCTTAAAGTGGAAACAGAATCCACTAGCATTTTCTAGGGGGCGATGATCTGTTACGTTTCTCATACATATTACAGATACAGAGTTTGTTTTGTCAGTTGTTACTTTACACAAAACATGGTGCGAAGATTGAAATAGACTGAACCCAAAAGAAAGAAATGCATGTATACTTTACATTTTTGGCTACTTTGATCTACAATGGGGGTTATGTCTATGGCTCTCTCCCAGGACCAAGAGTCCAAGCTCCTGGAGCCTTCTGTCTCTGACCCTCACAAGTCACTAAGTCCTCTCATCTGGAATTATTATTGTTTCCACAAATAGGACTGAAGCTTCAATGAAATGCCTGCTACCCTTCACGCTGTCAACATCTCTCGCGCGCAGGGATGGTAGGTCAATCGCTCCTGCCACCACTGTTTCCTCTGAGGGGCCATTCCACTGCGTGGGATGGCCATTAAAGCGATTTGAATCAGTGCTGGCAGAGTGGACGTCACTTGCCGCTTCCCTTGATAACACACAATGTAATGATTAATGTGTGAGGGTAGCGGTGGTCTTAAGTTTGGGACAAATCACAAGTGAGTGGAAGGCCAGTGGTTCAATTCCACAGAGTGACTGGGGCAATCTGGTGAGGGAACAAATGAGTAACAGTCGCCCCTCTTTTAACAAAAGTTGGCGATCCCCTAAAGCAGAGCAGTTAGGCCACATCTGCTAGAGTAGAACTGCTCAGTGGTAGAGGACTGAAAAACAGTATCTGGGAGGAACCTAGGGTTCAGTGTCTTGCCCAAGGACACTTTAACATGTGGACAGGAGGAGCCGAGTATCAAACCACAATCTCTGGGATTAATGGACAACCTGCTGAACCCCCTGAGCCACAAATTAGTGCTTGTGCTAAACACCATCCAGCATGATAATGTTGTTGTATGAATGAAATAGCACCATGCTGAAACTGAGCATGTGTTTTCACATTCGAAAGTTATTAAAACTTGATAAGGTCCACTGGAACAAGTGAACTTATGCTGTACAGTATGACTATGATTTAACAGCTTTGAAAACTGCTTTATACAGAGACAAATTTTTACAAAATCCTTATATCACATGTATATATTTTTGTTTTCAATGCTGAATTACCTTTGACGTAGAATGCAGTGGTGTTGACATTGCAAAGCTACAATTGGAAGCATTGATACAAATAAAGGCAATTCGCTGTACGTCAGACGAAAGGAAAAAGAAAAAAATGATTAGAGCTGAAAGAATGCAGAGGCCAAGTGCTCAATCAGTTTCATATATAGTAATTCCAGGGAACTGTAAGGTGCGCTTATACACAAACTGGTCACAGAAAAAAAATGTCCTTCAGGAACTTAGACAGAGAAAGGAGAGGAGGGATATTACAGTAAAAGCATTTATTTAGTCAGGCATACCATCTATAATTGCTTTCTCACATGATTATGAAAGTCAAACACTGCTTTATGTGTACATAGATCTAGTATATCAAATGTTTGTGATGGAACATTCAGAAAATTTGAGAGAAGGCCATCTCTGAACTTTGATGTGAAATATAGTCTAAAGCCATTTAATGTCTAAGTTAGGGTTGACTTTATAGTAAGAATTGGGTTGGTAATGGTTAGACTTAGATCAGTGTTACATTCACAAATGTTCTCATCAGCTTCTTACATGAAGACTTTTGGCCAAAGTTTGAACAGTTTTGGTTATTTCATATGAGAGATGTCTGCATTATGTTTTTTCTCTGTGCTTTTGTTACTGAGGCGGGGCTCAGTTGGAAGAAGGTGATGTCATGTGCGTATGTGCACCAACCAGGATTTAGCAACATCTCAAATGTTTGATGACTGTTGAGTGAGTTGTTTGGCCACTGTCAATCAAATAGGATCAAAATGCCATGTTTTTTTTGGGGGGTGGGGGGGCTTTAAAGTATTTACATAGCAGGCAAATAATACTGAGCATCTACAGTGCAGCGAGTATCATTTATTCCTGATGGCTCTGTCTTCCCACTAATGTTAATTCACATGTTCAACAGACACATTTTCCTTTCAAGCATCACATGGTCACTTTAATTACTGTTATTAATTGGTACATGAATGAGGATAATTGTTTTTTTTTCTGAACATGGATGGACGCTG
>JAVQJF010014744.1:0-17037 GCA_036023855.1 Gadopsis marmoratus | reverse complement strand
AATTTTGTGCAAAAAAATAACCTTCGCCCGGCCCCCCCCCCCCCCCCCTCCCCCCGGACTGAACCGAACCCGGCCAGAAGGTCAAGGAGGCTTTCATGCAGCGTTACTCTCAACGCGCTCAGAGTTAATGTGTGTTCACTGATGATGCCTGACGTGATCGGCGTTCGCTTCACATCGAATTATACGAACAAACAGAGTTTCGAGAGCGGCGACGTTGTTATCGCTAAATCCTCTAAATCTCAGTCGGAGAGATTTCCAGCAAAATGCATCACATGGCGTTCAAATACAACGGGGGAACCGTTCTTATCAGGTTACCAAGGTCATCCACAAGGTGACAAACGGCCATTTGTAAGTATTGCAACCACGTTGCATTTTGTGATAGAACAAATGCTGTTATTTTGTTTGTCACTTAGTTATGAAGATATCGGTTGTGTTTTAAGTCACTACAGATTCCTATCCAGCAGGCAGGCATTCCAAGCAGATATCTAGCTTTTCATTTGGGTTTGTTAGTTTAAATTAGACGCTTTTTTATGAGCCCATAATTATTCTCTCCAACACAAGTGTTTTCTTTCAAAATGTTTATTCAGCATCAACAAAGAAAATATTAAAGGGCTTACATAAGCTCAAAGTCAGTATAGTTGAACAAATCTCAAGATGGAAATAATTACCAATTTACCAGCATGTGATTTAGTAGCTTGAGATCGGTTATTATGCCTACAAAGTCAGAGAAGTATCTTGTGTTAAATCAAAAATGACATTGAAATGACTTATTTAGAGCGTCTAAAAGAAAATCACAACTAAAAAGCTCCTGGACTGTTTCGCAGCTCTGGGTTTTGGATGTACATAAAGTATGAGCGGCTATTTATAGATGTATTAAAGTGGATGTTTTGGGGACATAATCATGAACACAACTACATAGGCTTTTCAAAATAAAACAGCTGACAATATCCACAGTTGCACACCATGCTTTTATAAGCCCTTTAACACTAAAGAACTATTATCTTTACAAAAAGGAGGAAACAGCAAAACAATATGTATACAGTATGACTTTTCTCTTTTTCAGATTGTAAATGTTTCATTTACAAGGGACACACTTTCACCAATTACCCCTCAGAAAAACTATCTACAGTACTGCACTTTCCTAGAACTAAGCTACTACAATTTAAAGTGATCAACCACGCAGTTCAAGGTTTGAAGAATAGAGGGTGATAAATTAAGTTGCACTGGCAGCTGTGTGGAGACACTGTATCGACAGCTTATAGTGATTCACTAATCACTACCAAGTCAAACAGCGTGATACAATGTCATCCTTCACAGTCACATAGCTGAGAGAGAAACTTAATGTTCTATGGAGTCTTTCTTAATCTCAAGCGTCCAGTCGATTTCTCCCGGAGGAAAGGACAGATTGCCTCAGCTGCTTTACACATCTTACCCAGCGGGAGTATGTTTTTGTAATCATGGGGATGCCATTTTTGAAAACCAGTTTCTAATCATTCAACGTCTCACTATCACCGCTTCATTTGTATTATTTTTTCGGTTCAGTTTTCAATTCTAAAAAGGTGGGAGCGTCCATAAAAAATCCATTACTTGGGTTGAAACAGCCACGAGGACTCAGGTGCGAGGCGTATAAACAGTTCAATATCTGGAGTATGGCTGATCTCTGTACACTCCCTTGGTTGTTCGTGCTGACGGCGCCTTGCTTGCCCACTCTTCCACACCTGATTAAGGAGAAAAGACAAAGAAACAGATGCACTGAATTTAAACATCCATTCAATCCGACCCGTGTAAGACTTTCAAGCTCTGTGCAAATATTGTAAAAAGTGCTGCAGCAGGAAGCTGCGAGCACTTTGAATGTCTGGTATCGATGCTGCTCACCTCATAACAAAAGCACGGGAATACAAAACACACCAAGGAGCCTGACTTTCACCTGGAAGGATGCATCTCAGATAATTGAATGAGAGGATCAAATAGCTACCTGAAAGGGACCCGTTTAGCGGCTCCCAGCAAAAAGGTCACAATTACCATTAGCCCAAATCAGCCCCTGCTCACCCCCCCGGTACTGTCAGTGTGAAAGTGCCACTATCGATGGCACCCTTTGTCTGATCTTCAGCCAGCGCTGCGACTTCCCTGGAGCTGAGGCTCACAAAGGGTTGTTTTTTTTCTGTGTACAGGCTCTCTGTTGGCAGCACAGCCAATACCCCTTAATTAAACCTGTCACCCTTTCACTGACAGCCACTTTGAAGGAATAAACCAAGGTTACCTTGTGTTTCGAGAACAAGGATGCACGTCAGCGCTGTTTATCTGTTTCCTTTGAACTGCTGCCCTTTTTCTGTGTGACCCGTGCGGCAGCGGGTTCTATTTCATGTGGAAGTGCGTCACACTCTAATGAGCTGAAGGCGCTTACTTCTTCCACTCGTGTGGTCAGAAAAGTTGGGAAGGTTTTTTATTAGCTTTGACTTCCAAAAACGCAGGTAGGTCTTCCATATATTATACATTATATCCTCCTGATGCAGAGGATATTATAAGAGGATATAACGGATGTTTATCCACCTTCTTAGTGCTCATATGTACATTTTAAAAGCCAATAACCTCTCAGAACATAAACAGCCACTTAAGACATGAAAAAACTTTATATTATGCAATGCAGCGATTAACACGCCGCTTACAGACAGACATCTACATATAACACATTAAGTAAGAGCGCTGAACTGTGTTTGGAGCTGAGCTCAGACGACACAAAGGCACAATCCAATCATCGCTTTTCAAATCTGACTCTTCTCAGAATTGCACCTTCGTGGTCAGAGCAATTTTTGCCTCCGATAGTGAAGCGGTGCACAGCAGAACCAGAGTCTGCGTCACTGATGCTTGTACTCGGGTCGCCCTTCAGCTGCACAGCAGAACGGTCCAGTGTGCTGTCCTGTATATTCGCTCTATCATTCACGTGCACTCTGCAGCAGCGCTGACCTTGGCCCACTTGTTTCACTGTATCTCGTCAAACGTTGACGCGGTGTTGTTGAGCTTTATTTCAGTGCTTTTAACTTTGTCTGAACTTTGTGGCAACCGGAGCTCAGTCACTGGAAGCAGGCGTGGGTGTTTCCTCATTTAAAAATGTCGTTGTATCTAATGTCCTTCTTTGCCTGTGTGAAGCACTTTGAGTTTCCTGTGTGGCTGGAAGGTTCTAAAGCTGCCTCGTCTTCAGCTGAGTGACTGTGGCACAAACACACTCGACGGCATTGATCTGATTTGAGGTTACATGAGGTTTTAGTGATATACAGCTTCATAATGCAGGCGAGAGATTTAGTTATCTGGGGATGGGAGCCTGAGCATGTATGGAGTCATGGGAGTGCCATAAATGAACAAATATTAAAATAAATGAAAATGCTAATAACTATTCTATTATATATATATAGTTACTTGTCTTTGTATTTCTGCATTTATTCATTATTTAATTTATATCTCTTTATATTTTCATTGTTTAAATTAACTTTTTTGTTCTTTGATATTTTTCTTATTCTTTGTTCAGATTTATTCTTTTTTGTGTCACTCCTGTGACTCCATACACATGCTGAACTTGATAATGTGTAAGAAAACACAAAGACACATTTTTGTACAAGCATCCTGTCGTACTTATACTAGTTAATACTAGCTAATACGCTGCTGGTTGTTGCCTGTCAACAACACTGAAACATTAAACATTCCATATTAATCAAGTTCCATTTACACAGAGACTCCAATATGTGTTTTTGTAATTTGGCAACTGAAAAAGTGGTTTCCTGCATTTCTTCACATTTGTCCACAGACTTCGAGGGTAAAGCCAATCAGATCTTTAGCAGCTCCAGCATCAGCTTGTCTGAGAAAGGGGATCATCTGTTCCTGAGGGCAGCGTTTACTTTGCAGTCCAAAACTAAATTACAGTCAGTGCATACTAATGTTACTGTTACTAATGATGTTTTGAACAAAGGAATGGAGCTAAAATAACATTTTAAAAAATCTGATAAAGTGTGCAAACGCTTTAATACATAATTTACATGTTGTGTTTGTTAGGGTTATTTCCTGTAGTTTAGTTAACTTGTTTGTTAATCATTCGTGGTTTTCTCCCGCTGAGGAGGTGAAAACTCTTAATACATGCTTATTCTGATTGTGTCCAAGACATCACGCAATTACCCCCCAAATTGATGTTATTCTGACAAGTGACACAAGAAATACTGGAGGACGAAGGTCTGCAACTCACCATACGAATCGTACGATTCTCCACTGTGTCCGTATTCATAGTAGTCGTCTGAGCTGTAAACAGACAGAACACTGAGGTGAATATCGAAAAGTATAAATTAACAGGAAATAAGAGGAAAATAATGCAGCAAATAAAATGAATGGAATGTAACTCCCTTTCAGTCATATTGTGCAACATCAAAGTAACATTTATCATGATGCAGTCACATATAATTTATGCGGTGGCAATAAAGAAAAACACACAGGAAGTGTTTGCACTCTGCTGGATATAAAAGTAAAAAAGAGGCAGCTTTCAATCGCTCAAAAGTTGGGCCACATTTGTGGCTCTACAAGGCAATTTCCTCCACGTATTTCTGCACAAACCTCCAGTTCCATATCACCGCATATGGAGATCTATGAGAGGTGGCAACTTTAATGAAAAATAAAAAGATGGGGAGGCACGTTGTATAGCGGTTCATTTCTCGCTTGTTTATTTATTTCTTTATTTGCGGTCGCCGGTGAGATGCTGACAGAACAATCCTGCGTCAGTATCATTCAGTAACAGCGCTATCATTCAAGAGAGGCAATTCATCATAAGGCTGCCACTGAGCCGACGCCAGCCATCACAGCTGGGTCCTCTCCGCCTGCCTGTCAGTCACTCTGTCAGCGACAGCAACACCTCTCTGCTGCCCGGATTAGAGAGCTGAAGGCACCATCCAAAAACCCCCAGCACACCACACCAACACCGCCCGACTGCCGAGGGCAAAAAGGTGACGGTAATGACACACCACAGTGGAAGTAACGGATTACATTTTCCTCCAGTTACTGTAATGGAGTAGCTCTTTGCGGCGTGATATTAAAAAGCCAACCTGAGGTCTGAGAGGTTGAGACGCTCCACTCCTCTATCAAATTACACCACATTTTGCAGCACTCCAGGAAATCAATTTCTACAAATTCTGTCTGCTCGGCTTTTCACTGCGAAGCATCGACTTCATAAAGAGAAGCTGCACAAAATCAGAAAGTCGTTATTAATCGTCACATTCATTTTACTTAATTTTTACCTAAATTCACTGACCAACTGAAGCTGCAGCTCAGTGTTTCCTCTGCTGCACTGAGAGGTTTTATCATTATAGTGCTACTGCGCGGTGCCACCACACGGGTCTGTACGAAGACAAAGGCTATCACACTAAAAGACTGCGCTTATATGACACGTATTCCTCTGTTTGGCATGCGTGCGAGATTTGCCAGCTATAGTCCTGCTATTTCAATTAATGAAATCTTTGGCTTTCATTTAATTCACACTTATATAACTAGAACCAACAGCCACTCACAGGGTTGGTTCGCCCAAATCACAAATCTCTAACTTTTTTTTACTCGTACCGCTTGATAGCTTTGGGTTTTTAACTTGTCCAGGTTTGGATTTCTGCTGCCACTTCACACAATTACAATGGAAGTAGACGCGTAAGAGTTCCTGTTACTTTGGAAAGTGCACAGAACACACTGACAGCAGTTTCCATAGGAACTATTTCTTCGGCACAAAGTAGTTCCAGTGAAAACTGTTCACTGTGTGTTCTGTGGATTATTCAGAGTAATGGGGACTTTGTGTCTCTTGTGAAATGTGCTGCATTGTTAAAAAAGCCAATGAAGGCAAGTGAAAAAGATATGCTGTCTTGTATTTTGGGTAAAGCGATGTTTACCATGGCAGCCTCACAAAATGCATAATGCCTCTCTACAGCAACAACGTGACAAACTGATTGGCTGTTTCATTGTTTTCTGACAACGTGACCAATTGAGGACGGTGGGAGGAATCGCTTCGAGAGCAGCATGGCGACACGCGACAGCTCCTTAGGCTTGTGCCTACAGTCAGGCTTAGCATTCATTTTACACTGATCATAATTCAGCTGCAAACAACGCCAGCGAGCAGAGGTAAACAAGGCTTCCCCTGCGCTGATAGAGTCTCCCTCCAAGAAGCGAGGCCAGCTGCTGTTGCTCTGAGCACGAGGTTTTCTACGGCAAAGGTGCCACCATGCATCCGCCATGCGTGTCAAGTCACTGCAATATCTCTGACGACGCTCACTGGCCGACAGACAGAGAGACACGTGACAACTGAATGCATGTTTTGGCTCATCGTGTTCCCCGAGACATCACCTGACAGTAAACTAAATTATTACATTACACACTACTCGGAAATGCTGAGGTGTATTCCAGAAAGGTTGCCTTCAAAATAAACATACAATTTTATGAATGTCAGAAAATCAATTTGCCACGATTCAGACATGCTTGCAGACATATTGCGACGTACGTGAAATCTAATCTCGGGCTTTCCTGTGCAGCTCTGTGCCACGTTCAACAATAGAAAACATCCAAATAACACAAGCCAGGACGCTGCACAGCAGTGGTAACACTATTTCAGAGGCTTGCTTACACGCTGTAGGCTGTCAGCATTTTTTCCCTTCATTTATTTTCACTATGTTTATCTCCCGAAAAACTGTCAACAACCTATTTTTTTTCTCTGTTGCTAAAGGCGGAACGCACCAATAATAGCAGCGTGCCGTGCTGAAGGCGGCCGGTGGTGCAGACCTGCTCTTTGCACAAAGGAGAGGAGTGCAACAAAAGCTGTTAGGCGCCTCTAATTTCTGAGGTGACATTTTATCAATATCGCCACACAACTTCTCTCCGTAGTTACTTTACCTTCTCAATTACAGAGAGCGGTGAGCTGAGATGCCTCCTGAAGGTCAAAGATTCTGGTAAAAGTCTGCTTTTGTGTTGTCAAAAGTTCGACAGCATCGGCTTCCCTTCAGCACATTTATCATAAATCAGTGTAATGTAAACACGTGGAATTTCATTCACTCTAATTAACATTTAGCTTTTGTTAAATAAATGCTGCACAGTAAGGATTTTCAGTACTACAGCAAAGCACACTTTGCAAAAAATGAAACGATAAAATCTATGATGTGATGAAAAGTTTAATACAGGTTCAATAAATGACATCAACATTTTCATTCATGTTGCCACAAGATGTCCTGTTTGCTAGCGAGACAGTAAGTATGCTAACGCTACGCGACTGGCCAATTTAGCATTAAACCTCCTCCACTGCCTCGTACATTCTACATGTATCAGCATTGATCCCAAAACTGTCAGAAGTGCACATCTGGCAGCATGAACACAAGCGTGAGATGCAGCGCCTCGAGTGGTCGGGTTCTGCCCTGTCACAGGTGTGAAAGTGCTTTGACTTTCTAAATAGGTCAACTTTTGACTTGACATTCATTAGCAGGAAGGGGTCTCCCCAACCTTCACTGGCTCAGAGGAGAACAAACCAGCCCACGTCGGTGCACCACGAGAGGCAAACCCAGCACCTATTAGATAAGTCTGTTCCATCAGGCCTACGTTTCCACAGGTAAAGACCCTGCCTCTCTGGACCATCTGTCATCTCTGTAAATGCTTCTTCTTAGGCACTGATGTTGCCGTTCCTGGGCACCGCGAAACAGATGGCGGTGTTAAATCTGAATGATGTAGTACACGTCCCTAGTGGACTTTGTTTTCTTACATCGCCATTACTCTTCCGGTCCTCTGTGATAAATTTGAAGAAATCTAGCAGGACATTACGAGCGGCTGCAGCCGTAGCACCGAGCCAGCGTGATGTGGAGCGATGGCTGCTTTTCTTCTGGTAATGTGCACTTTAACTGATCATCCTCCAAATGCTTCTTGTGTAATAATTATTCCATTCATTCATGGAACAAGGTTGAAAAGGTAAATTGCTGACAAAAAAAGAAATGCCCCACACTGAGTGTTCTGATTATAGCGGCCCAGCGGTGAGTTCCACAGACAACAATACAATGAAAATGGACGGAAGGTAAAAAGCAGCACTACCTTTTTTTCCCCCGAGCTTTTAGAATAAAATGAAGCTCACATAATTTCAAATGGAAACCCTCCTTTTGGATACACTGGTGATTGCTCAGTGTGGTGGCTGATTGCAAAGCTATCTCCAATTCTGACCCCCTGCTGAAGAGCCACAAAGAAGGGCAAAATGGCCTACGGCAAAGATTTGACTTTACAAATTTGTCTTCTTTCTGGTTTGGAACAGACCATTTTTTGTTACTTTCCTCCCTTTTTGGAAAGCGCATGAAAATGTTCCTTCGGGGAAAATGCTGCCCCTCGAGTCAGTCCACAGGATTCTTCCAAATCCGCCATTTGAACACCTGTTTGGGTTGTTGCATCGTGATCTGGAATCTGTGAAAGATTTTTTTTTATGTCTGTCGTTACATGACTTTGTCTTGAGATGCAGAGAGTGGTATAAATCCCGCCCTCCTTCCCCTCAGATGGTCTAATTTCCTCCACAGCACCTGTCACTCATCTTGACAAGCTGTCTACCTTAAAAACAGCATCTAGGTACCCAGCATCTGTGAAGCACTGCAGGCATTTCAGAAACAGACAGCTAACACAGCCAATCTGCACTAAGAAGCCTTAGGGCCCTGACACAGCAAGCAGACCTCAGCAAGGTAGCGTTGGCAAAGGCAGGCTGATCAGATACCTTCTATCACCAGCAATTAAACACAACGCAAAGACCATAGGCGACAGCCAGCTAACCACTGACATGCATATATGTTGCAGGAGGGGACAGAAAAAGTCGCTACGCTGAATTTGTTTTCTAAAAAACAACAAAATCTAAGGTTCCATGATTCAACCTGTGACTCTACTGTAAGCGGTTTCACTGTGTGTTCGGAGGATGCAGCTTTTACTTTGTTGTCAGCCCAGAATGGAAGTGAAAATTAAGTAGAAACTGCAATAAACGGGTGAAAGCGATGGTTTGTTCAAACTAATGCCAACAGTTCCGAAAACGGGCTGCAGTCGCCACAGACGTTCAGTCATGGCCCAGTGACGGCAGGTGGCCAGCTGATGTGCCCCCGGGCCCCGGAGATTAGGTCCAGCCAAGGGGTGGAGCTGGGGCTTCGTGGCCCTACCATTTGCAGCCGTGCTAGCAGCATGTTGGATGGTCCACCGCTTAGATATGAAACAGTATAGATGGATTATAAACCTCCAATTCGTATTTCTCACCTCAAATCCTCCCTATGTGTTGCATACTGAGAGTCTGGATGTGCACGCAGGAAACATTCTGCATCGACAAAACCGTCACGTAAGCAGCGGTTTGAGAGCTTGCGCCTCAGTGTTTGATACAGATCAACCCCTGCACACATATATTAGTGTCCTCGGTTCTAAAACTAGCCTAGGCTGTTCAGTGAATAACACTAAGACTGGAGGTTTGTGTGTGTAGTGGTGATGAGACTTGTTTTCAGTATTTTCGGGGCAATTTCATACAGTCAGTTCTGAAAGTCGTACTCCTGCCACCCCCCTCCTCTGGTGTCCTCCGTGTCTTGTACTAAGATTTACAGTGGTTCCTCAGGGATGCGTCTGCCCTTTAAAACACTGTCACACAGCTATCCTTTTGCCCGCGGGCCTCCGCGATCCAGCCTACGATATAGCAAGACCAGAGCAGGATGCAAGGGAAGGTGCGAGGTGTCAGCAGCCGGCAGTCTCTGAGATGTCAAGTATGAAATAACGCTTTGATGGCCCCCGCGCACCGAGAGGCGACCTCGCCAGGCCAGGGCTGCGCCACAGCTGTCATCATTCTCATTTCCCTACAGAGGCGTCACCTTCTCTCTGCTAATAAAATTAAAGACGCTCTCCACATGAGCAGCCCTCTCCAGCCTCCTTGACCTTAGCACTTGATTTGTGCCTAAGCGCTGCAGCTTCTGATAGCTCTCCTGAGATGAAGCCCTCTGCTGCCTCTCCAAAAAAGATGATGGCTGAGTCCTCTGTGTTGTGTAACCACGGTGAGAGGAGGCTGTGATCGGAGTGGCTGAACGCTGAGGGAGCGTTCCTTCTCCTCGGCCGTCAGCTCTCTTCTGAAACGTGTAAACGTCAAGGAGGCTAAAAGCGGCTTTTTAGCTTAAGTCTCATATCTCTATATATATACATACTGTGTATATATATATATATATATATATATTCTTTTATTCATATTTGTAAATGGATGTGTACTCGGTAGTTAATTTTATTGTCTCTGTATTGTACTTTTAAAGCAAAGTTTAACCGGAGTCAAATTCCTGGTATGTGAACAAAATACCGGACCGGATTCTGGTTGTTGTGATTCAAATGTAATTACATCTAAATTAGTCAGTTTTGCCTTTTCTATGTGACAGACTATTGTTACACTGTTGTGTCATTTGGCAACATTTATCAAGTCAAGTAAAATGTTAAAGCCAGCATTTGTAGATTTTATTATTTAGATTATTTATTGCAATTTCAAATTATCCGTTGAAAATAACCTGTTGCCACAAGTTTTCATGTTTCCAAAAATGATGCCGGTGAAAACTGTTGTGCATTTGTTGGAAATGTACCAGCGCTGGTACTTTACTTGAATACTGCCAGTTTGTGAAACATCATGGTTTTTCTTGGCTGTCATTCAGACACAAATATTGTATTTGTTACTTCACTATACTGATCCGACAGCTTTAGTTAGCACCATGTACAGAATGGGCTTTAAAGTGCTGATAATGCACTAATGCAGCGTCTCAGCTGCAAACTGTACGTCACAGTTACACCAACAGGTGGCGGCTGCAATCACTAGCTTCTCTGCTCAAACTCAAGCTGCACATTTTAGCGTTGCTGCTAACAGAGACAAGTCGCAGACAATGCATAGCAGGGTGGACAAGTTAATGAACAGTCTTAATGAGTAATTTTCCTTTTTCATCGCTAAGTACATTTTGCCGACAAGCAAACCTCAAATTTGAAAGCTGTTTATAATTTAAATGCAGGACAATCTGCTTGTCTGGCTTGTTTTGCACGTTACATTCACTAAGTCTAGAAAATAAAGTAGTAAGAGTAGTAAACCTTTCCAAGAGCACAGTGACTTCACAACGCTTGTTCCAAACAGAGGAAAGCAGAAAGCCTTCAGGTTTGCTTTAGAAATGACCAAATCAGAATTGTCTGATTATCCAGATTCTGAGCCTGATGTGGGTGAAGTCACATCTGATTTTTGAAGTTAAAATGGGAACAGGATTTTGGGCGTATTGTCTCGGATAGTAAGATGACATAATTATTATTTGACAAACCTCTGATTTAACCACATACAGCTGAACGCACTTCATGTCCTACGGAAACATATTTCAAGATAATTAGGGTCTCGGTAAATCCACAGACGCAGCTTTACAGTCTTTTTAAAGAGCCTTTTTAAACCATCCTCTTCCATTCTCTCCCTCTTCTCAAATGGCAGGCCTGTTTCTAGCATAAGCCGCTGGGGTAATACCATGACAGAGAGAGAGACTGTAAATTGTTCTGCTTGTTATCCTGCGGCAGCTGAAATCCCGCCACGCAGTCAGACCTCAGATTGGTGACTAGGAGCTCCTTAGGCTTCGAGAAACGTTGTTAGGAGGCTTCTCGTCCACGTACGCACACACAAACACACACACACGGTCCTGGAGGATCCTGCAGCAGCTGGGACCTGCTGCCGCTGTCCTCAGGCTCGGATGGGAATAACGCACCTTTGTCCATCACAGAGCTAAAAAGGATTGTGACTGAGAGGAAGCAGTGGAAGGACAATGCAATAATTAAAGATAAAAACTGGATTACTGTGGACCTGTAATGTAATATGTACCCCACTACTGGCAGCATCAGAAGCCTTTGTATTTTGGTGCATAACAATAAACATAGCAAGTAGACGATACAAAGCAAGTCAAGAAGCATAAAGACAAGATTACAAAAGTGACGATAAGGTATGAAAAAGTACTTTTTTTAAACCGATAAATGATGACAGAAATAGAGCATGAAGCTTTCTGTATGTTGTAAACGTGTACAATGTCAGCCTGCAGTAACAGGAACTTTCCAACCAGATCCAGGACAAATAAGAGCAGAAGTAAGTGAATCAGCCGTCTCTGGAGGCACCGGCTTCCATGTCTGGGCCCTATTAGTTGCTTTGTCTCTCGCAAGATAGCAGACATGAAAATCTCTTTGAGTCGAACCAGCCTCCAGCCTTTACGTGATGGACTCCATTTTTCTTCTGTGCCACCAACACCCCCCCACCACCCCCACCACCCCCACCACCTACCATTATTCACAAGGCTGCTTTTAAAACAAATAGCTGCAGATTCCTGAGGCAGGAGCCGTGTCCCCCCCAGCGAGCATCCCTACACCTAAGCACCAACACTTCAAGACACAATATACGGCGTGTTAGAGAGGCAGAGCGGAGTCCGAAAAAAAGAGAGAGAGAGGGAGCACAAAAGATGGATGAAGCCTGGGCGACATACGTCTCGACATCACCACAAAAGAAAACGCATCGACCACCCAGCTCGCGAAAGCCAATGGACAGAATAATGTTTCTCTTCTCCGTCTGTGCCTGTTCACCCCCCCCGGCTGCTGCCAATACTATTTTTGACGCTTGTTCTTTTTTTGACGCAGCATGTTGTGTCAAAGGGAAAAGCCTTTGATCTTGTGTGGTGCTGCCTGGATATAAGGAGATCAATATTCTGCATTTAGCTCGGCTACATGGAGCAACATGCCTCTAAGACAGAATCACAATCAGAATGTTCACATGCGAGGAATTTGACTCTGGTTTAACGACACAGAGACAATAAAATTAACTGAGTACACATCTGTTTACAAATAAGAATAAAAGAATATATATAGACAACAACAGTAGCTGGGATGGCTGTAACAGCTCGCTCCATATACACGAGGTAGATTACAGCGTGCAAACAGAGTGACTGACTGATGATATTTACATGTATGACACCGTGTATGTAACCAATGGTGACGATCATTTACAGACTGACCTGACATCATGTGACTGATAGCTGATGGTAACTGTTCATCAGAGCGATGGCTTGTGGGTAGAAACTGTTCCTGTGTCTGGTCTGACTGCTTATTTTGCACCGACATGAGAAACACATTGAGCACTGGCTCATAATACAAAAAATACACATTTTAATGTGATGAGATTTAATAAATTCCTTGTTGGAAAATACATCACTGGGTCTGCTGACTGTGGTTTGTTTGGGGATTCAAAAACAGAAAAGGTGTTCCTGTCTTTTCAAGTCTTCTCAACCTGACTGATTGCTTTGTAAGAAGTGCAGTTCAATGATAAACGTCGCTGTGTTGAGTTAATCTTAAAGGACATCTTAAAGGTCAGTCAAAACATTTCACACTTCAGAAAATACTTCATTAACAGGACGTGTTCTTTTCGAGTTTCAAACGGGGCAGAAAATGAGCATAAACGCCTCGTAGCAGCTCGAGCACCATAATCCAGCTGCTCTGAACCCAAAAGACTTCAAAACCTCAGTTTTTACCTCACATGCGTTTGCATTTACTCAAGCGCAGATGGCCAGACTGCAGCGACGCCGCTGGCCTCAGATGCTGCTCATTAACTGGTATTTTAGACTCGGGGAGACATAAATACAACTCATTGCATGTTCAAGTGTTTTTTAAATCAGTGCAGTCACTCAGTCTGTTCGGAGCACTGTCACTGTCATGTTCTGGCCCTGGTACGAGCCGTAAAGAGCATCGCGACATGAATTGAATTTCTGTGTTACTTACGAGTACACTCAGTCGCTAACTACAGCTAATGCAGTCTAATACACCAGCCCTGCAATACAGCTCATTGATAGAAATGGAGTGGACACAATAATA
The DNA here is from genome assembly GCA_036023855.1 of Gadopsis marmoratus. NCBI lineage: Eukaryota > Metazoa > Chordata > Actinopteri > Centrarchiformes > Percichthyidae > Gadopsis > Gadopsis marmoratus. The sequence goes on along the minus strand of JAVQJF010014744.1, from coordinate 3,147 downwards.
GAAACTGAGTGTAAATGTTAATTGTATCACCACACAGAAAGTTAATATTGTGCAATTCTTCAAGATTAGTTTCAAGCGTTAACCCTTGTTAGTATATACGGCATCTACAGCGCGGCTAGGCTGCGGTTAAAGCTGGGGAAATAAAAAGGCCAACACACGAGCTGCTACCGTTTGTTTTGTAGTTTTTAGGCAGACAGCCTGCGAACACAACATTCATTCTTTAAAGTTGTTGAGGTGAATGTGTTAACATCTGCCTATCAACTCATACAGCAGCCACAGAGCAACATTGCTGTGTGGCCTCCTGCTCCAGGGAAACCAAAACTATGAGCTGAAAGATGCTAAAATGCTAAGCATAGCTGATTAGTGCAGCTTTCAAACTGAGTCGCTGACTTACAATTCGCCGACTCTGTCACTTCCCACAGAAGAGAGGCTGCTCCGTGACCTGCCTGCTGCAGGAACATACTTCCTAAGAATCCTGTGCTGGTCAACACCTAACGGGACATTAGTAACAGGGCTACCTGAAAAACACGGCACAACTTACTTTTGTCCTTGATTACTGTAGTTGTTGTCATACGATTCATACCCTTGGTCATCGTACGCAGCTCCGTAGCCGTCGTCATATTCCTGACGTAACAGAGACAAAATGCAACCAGTTAGACGAGATGCAGATAAGCAACATTTCCAGCAAACGTTTTGTTGAGATGCAGAGCAGACAGACGTAGGATGAGAGCTGCTGTGTTCTGCGTCGTCTGGTTAAACTGTGACCTGAACGCCTCCCTAAAATCAGTTGCCGATGTCTGAGGCTGGGATTGGCCCGTGTGGATTTTCCTTTTCAAATGGATGTTTTGTCTTAAAGAAACACTGCAGCGCAGCGAAGCCTTCGACTTAACACAGATATGGGTCAAGCTGCTTCACCTGCTGCCGTTGGCGTAGCAGCCCAGACGCAGCATCAACTGCAGGCCTTGTCTCCGCGTCAGCCGACTGACAGTGGGATGGAAAGACGCTTGCTGTGGCGACGTTTCATCACCACCTCAAAGGATGAGCCTTCAACATCTGTTTGTGCTCCAGCAATCTGCTCCGTCCCCGTCTCTGCCCTCCACCCAGGCCCCCGCCAAGACGAGCATCAAAGAGAACCAGTGCCGCACCCGTCCTAATTTTGGATAAATGGGACTTATGTTCCACAAAAGGCGTCGACCCCTAGCGACACATCTCACTTCCCCCACACACTTCTGGGCTAATTCCATCTGCCCCTAATTTTCATGCTTGAGCTGAACGTCTGTTGGACTCGGCACCAGAAGAAAATGCTCATCACATCCATGTTATTATTGAGGCCTTAATTCCAGATTAGAAACATGCCTTTGCCAAATGACGGCGTTTGAATTGACTCTTTTATCTTTAATCCTCCAGAAATGAAGTAAGTGTGAAGGAACCACATGTGACCCTCAACAAAGAGACCCAGATGTAGAAGCACTTCCTTGTTCCTGGGTCAAGTATTTGGTGCAACAGTTGCTCAGACATTTGTTTTCTTACACTCTGGGTGAAACAGGTATATTTTAGGAATCCTTTTTATATGCTCAAACCTCTCCTTGGTCATCCCATTGGGTGGCTTTCAAAGCTTGTTTGTGATTGCTTTGTTGGTTGTGTGTGAGTGGGGGGGGGGGTCTGCTGGTCTTTGTGGCGATCTTTCTCAGTTCCCTTCTACTTGTGCAAAGCGGTAGCTTGAAGGGAATTCAAGTCCCTTCTGGCATTTGTAACACTGCAGTCACAAGAGTTTGTGCAAAGTCAACCATTCCCCACACTAATGCTGGGACTAAGTTTAGTCAGCAGCTGTACTTTTGACAACATTAAATGCCTTTAAAAACAGTAGGAGCAGCAGTTCTCACAAGGAGCTGCAGACCTTTCTGCCTAATGAAACACAAAAGAGAAAATCATTTCCCTTGTAATCTTTGAATAGTCTTTAATGGTCAAAGATGATCATCACAACAGTGACAACAGATAAAATAATGTTAACATTTATATGTGACAAATAGGGAGAAGAAGACTGATGAAGAAGGCAATCTAAAAAACAAAATTAGGATGGAAGTCAACGTGAATTTTGAAAACATTTTTTAACCCTTTATTGTTCTGTGTGTAGTCCTTGAATAATAATTTAAAAAATACTGCAGAAATTAATGCAATGAAGCTATGCTAAATAATAGCACTGTGACTATACGCCTGTTCATTCTTATCGTCTCGTGTTGCTTTATGCTGCATTGTAGACGTGTTGCTGTTATTTATTTGCAGTTATCCAACATATAGACGGGGATGGGTACCGAGGACCGCCTTAATTGATTGGACAGAAACTTGATACTGCGTTCCTTCAGCAGCATATATGGGGTGCAGGTAACAGTCAGTGAATTGTTAAAATGTGGTGAAAACAACAACAGAAAAACAACGCAACAAAGACTTTTTGCTGAAAGCCGTGACTAAAGTCTTTGAAGCTGTAAGAGCTTCAACCAAAGGCGCCTGCTGAAGTACGTTTGTGCATTGCTAGAAATGTCATCCCATTTGAAATTGAAATAATGTCTCTGTTTTCATCAGAAACACACCTGTTTTTGTCACAAATCATTCAGCTTCAATTTATTTAAAAGTTGTCTCTGTTACGCAGTACCTATTGCAGGCTGGAACAAACAAGCGTGGTTATGAATATTGAATCTCGGCAGGACGGCAGAAAGTAAAATCAAATAGTGGTGATAGTGAAGGCAGCCTCAGTCAAATAAAATACTATCTTTCAGTATGAAAACACGAGGACGGACAAAACCTGTACGATGTCCAAGTCAGCTGTAACCACCGGTGACCATACGGACCACGTAAGATAAGGCCATAGTTTATATGATCATAAATAAAGTCACTAAAGAGAAAAAGCTTTCTGTTACGTTCATTACTGTTCATTGTGTTACGCAACATCCAAGAGCAGGTTGCATAAAAACACAAATATCTCAATTTCCACTATAAATATATTTTAATTCTGACAGTTCAATTAAATAACCTAAACACCGTATTTGGCACTGTGGTAAGCATAGTGCAGATTGCATCATGAAATGCAATACAATGACAACTGAGGGATTAACAGATAAATTAATTAATTAGCCTGCTGTATCTTATTTG